>JAOWBN010033061.1:0-48349 GCA_028565015.1 Pinguicula moranensis | reverse complement strand
GCTTCATACGAGAAATGAGTTGTGCGACCATAAAGTAACTAGTAGTGTCATATTAAGTCATCATCTAACTAACATGAAACTTTCAAAGTGACGATACCCCAAATCCTTTTCGCATCACCGGTAGCTACGTATCCCTTTAAATTATACAATATTTGCTTACATACTTAATGTGATCATCATGACAAATATGGTGAAGTAAGAAAGCTTGTTTCTTTGACACTAATGACCATTTGTATTAACTTGACTGCTTTTCTAGCATGGTCTGCTGGACTATATAAATCCTAGCCCTTGGATAACATACTAAGCATCATCATCAAGCTTCAACATCAAGCCATAGCTCTAAGTCAAAGAGTAACTTCTAGGTGGACAAACATATGTCCATGTGATCACACAATGACAATCAAGAGATTCTTTTGTCATTTTCAAAATGATCGTTCTGTAGTATACATAGTATGATATGTGTGTCATGACATGACTCTCACTTAGGTGGGCATGCCATTTACTTATGCTATGCGAATTGTAGTCGTTGATAAATATATTTAGTCTCTATTATCTACATTTGGCTTTAAAGCTTTAATGTGAAAACTCAGATAGTTTATATTTGATTCACTTAGAATTTTTTCATTTCACACATACAGAAGCGACTGTCCAAAACATCTATCAGTCTTATCTTTCATGCTACAAAAGCATAAAGGCCATTTCCTGTGTGATAAGGCCAATCATTAAGCTTTTGTGACATTTATTGTGCCTTATTAATTGATTGCATACACAAGAGTATTGCTCAAATGAAAGAAAATATCAATTTCATTTCATAATTAATTCTTACAAAAATATGTCCTTATCATTTACAAAATGTGATCAAACCTACGTAATTCTAGACTCATGACATGAGCTCTAAACCCATCTCTAGTAATGGTTTGGTCATTGGATCAACTATAATCTTGTCGGTAGGAATATACTTGATATTTATTTTCGCTTTATTGACAGTGTCTCGAACAAAGTAGTAACGTCTCTGTATGTGCTTTGTCTTCCTATGAAATTTTGCATCCTTAGCGAATTGAATCGCTGCAGTATTGTCAAAGTTTAGCTCTATAGAATCATTGGGGCTCGAAGTTAAATTGAGGTACTGTAGAAGCTTCTGAACAAGAATATCGCTTGCATGACTATGCTGCACGCGACATATTCTGCTTCATGGTTGACAAAGTCATACAGTCTTACTTCTTGTTGCACCAAGATATAGCTCTCCAATCCAGGATTAAGGCATATCCAGAGGTTGACTCGAACTCGTCCAGGTCGCCTTCCCAATCAGCAACCGTGAATTCCTTAAGGCGTAGGTCTCCCCCTTGATAACATAGGACTAGATTTGCCGTTCCATGAAGGTAATAAAATATCCTCTTGACTGCATGCCAATGAGCAGGCTCCAGGTTGCTTTGGTAATGGTTCACTAATCCAATCATGAAGTAAATGTCCAACTGTGTACATAACATGACATAAATCAAACTCCATATAGCGCTTGCATAGGGAATATTTATCATTTCTTCCTTTTCTTTATTTATTTGTGGGCATTGATTGAGGCTTAGTGCCATACCTTTATCAACAGGAGTGTCAACGGGTTTAGAGTAATACATTCTAAATCGCTTTAAGATTTTGTTTATGTATGTCTGTTGGGACAAACCCAACATTCTCTTAGAATGATTTTTGCATATCTGTACGCCTAGGACATACATAACGTCACCCATATCCTTCATCTCGAAGATCAAGGATAGCCACTATTTGGTAAGATTGATCATTTCCATGTTATTTTCAGCCAGTAGTATGTCGTAGACATATAAAAAGAGAAACATGATTCCTTCCTTTGTCTTTAGGACATACACGCAGCAATGTTGATCTATCATAGTGAAGCATACAAAGTAATGTCCTCATGAAATATGAAGTACCATAATATGGAAGACTGTTTAAGTCCAGATAAATCTTTAAAGACAACATACCTTGTCATCTTGACCTATTGAGACGAACCCAACTAGTTGATCTATGTAGATCTCTTCATCAAGTGTTCTATTGATGAATGTAGTCTTTACGTCTATTTGGAATAGTGTGAGATCCAAATCGGCAATTAGGACTAGAAGTAGGCGAATAGAGGCAATCCTCACCACAGGAGAAAATGTTTCTTCATAGCCTATACCCTCAATTTGGGCAAAACTTTTTGCCATGAGTTGGGCTTTGAACTTGTTGATTCATCCATCCTCACCGCGCTTAACCTTGAATACCCACTTGCATCCAATAGGTTTTCGATAATGTGCTGGATTAACAAGTTCCCACACCTCATTTGTTTGCATCGAGTCCATTTAAGTCTTCATGACACTTAGCCATTTTTCTCTATCGGGTGAATCCATATCCTCTTGATTAGATTTGGGCTCTTTTACTTTCAAAGAAATGCAAAAGAATACGTTTTCCTTGATATGAAAGTATCGTTGAGGAATTCATCCGCGTAATCGGATAACATGATCTTCTGCTTGCATCATTGAAAGTTTGCTCCCACTAGCTCTTTGGCTCATAGGGTTGACGGTGTGAGAAGGGTTGAACCCACTAATCCTATGGTCCGTGGGGCTAGTTATCACATTGTCATTGCCTAGATTTTGAGAACTGATCTTGTTTATAGGCATGATATTTTGAGGACTTACCTCTCTTTCATATTGACCCTCATTTTTGTTAAGCATGAAGTGTGGAAGACATACTTCTCTTTCATGTTGGCTCTCATGTGATAAGTTCACACTTTGAATAGGTATTACACTATTCTGAGTGGCTAGTGAAATATATTCTCCCCCCACACCAAGAGATAGTGACAAGTCTTGTTGCTGTTCATACAACTGCTTTATTTCTTCGATAGTTGGGAATTGATCTTCTAGGAATTCGACATTGCGACTGTCGATTTCAGTCATGCCATCATTCGAGTGTTCACCAAACATTACATATCATTTCCAATGTTTGGGGTATCAAATAAACACACTCTTGGTCGCTTTAGGACCAAGTTTTTCATGTTGATGGGTTGAGTTGTGCACATAGCCCGCCAAACTCCATGGTCTCATATGGTCCAAGATTGGTTTACTTTCATTCCATAACTCATATGGAGTGGTGGACACTCTCTTACTTGGTACTCTATTGCAAATGTATGTTGCATTGAGCAATGTATCTCCCAAAAAGTTAATGGATAAGTTGGCTTGCGTAATCATAGACCTAAACATATCAAACAGGCTGCAATTCTTACGCTCCGCAACACTGTTTTGCTGCAGGGTATATGGAATGGCAAGTTGCCTTACTGTTCTTTTTTCATCACAATACCTTTAAACAAATCAGAAATGTATTTACGACCGCGGTCGGTCTGAATAATCTTAACTCTTTTGTTTAACTGGTTCTCTACTTCTACTACGTAGCGTTTGAACACATTAAGTGCTTCGTGGCGATTAGTAATAGATACACATGTCTGAAATATGAGTAGTCGTCTATGAAAGTGATGAAATAAAAAGCCCCATGACATGCTTTCACGCTCATGGGTCCGCAAATGTCGGAATAGATTAAATCCAATGGATTTGAGGCTTGAGAAGCCTTATCGAAAGACTTCTTCCTAGCCTTGCTAGCTAATAAAGGTTCACACTTAGCAAGTATGTTTAACCTATATTGGGCAATGTGACCAAGTCTAGCATATTATTTAACAGATTCAGAAGTTGTGTCACTGTCAAAACTAAGGCAAATGATGAGTTATTTGAATTATTGTAAATATCATCCAAATCAATAATGTAAAAAACATGTTTGTATGATCCGTGACCAAACACATCATCACCGTACTCAATTTTCAATCCACGAGGATGAAAATTAAAAGAAAAATCTAATTGTATCAAAGATACAACTGAAACTAAATAACAGCGAAGTCCCGATACATAGATTGTGTCGTGTAACATCAATGTGTTCTCGCTATGAAGCTGGATCTTGTAGGTGCTAATATCTATGACATCATATGCGCCAATTAGGTCGTCATGCATATAGTACAACATAATATAGCATGCACTCCGATTTTTCTCGGCCCATGCTTTATAGCTTGGTAAGGTTTTTGCGGGTTCTTCCACGGTTATATGCTCAAGAACGTCTTTCTCGTGAAGGTGATACTGAATCTTATGGACTAGATGTCATTATTCAATCCAGTTAACTTATCACTAGAACAGAACTCATTTATCACACTAGGGGATGCCATTTCTACAAGTATATTTTAAGAAAGACATTAGGCACATTTTTAAAATTAGATTTTCTGTGAAGAATTTTGGATTATGTTATACGTTCAAAAATTTTGCTAGACTTATAATCATCACGTCCTTCAAACCAAAAATAGAAAAATCTAACTTTTACGTATTGAAATAAATTCAAATAAAAATAAATAGTAACACATATAACCAAACAGAATGCCTTAGGTAATTGTTAATTGTAACAATTTGGTGATTTTTGTTTTAGAACAGTTTTTGTTTAATTTTAATTTGTTCTAGCCAGAATAATTGGCACATGTAAATTGTTAACGTATAACAATTCAATTTTCTTTTTAACACATAGTTAAAGGATTTTTTTTTTGAAACCATCAAAAGAATTTGAATTGGTTCAGAGGTGAGAACAAAAGCAAATTTTTTCATTGTCCTCGATCCTTGATTCAACACAACACAAATAGATATTACAAAAAAAAAATCAGTGAAAGTAGAAGTAGGCAAACAAGCCCACTAAAATAGGCCCAACCCGCAATCGCCTGTCAAAAAGGGAAATGGGCTAGGTCTGCCCATTTTTAATCAGGACAGACCCACCCCTTTTTAACAAGGAGGTGGTGAAAAACTTTTTTGAAACGGGCAGGTCTAACCTACCAATTTTCTTGGCAGGCGGGGTATGGGCTCAATTTTTGAGCCCCACAGTTTTGGCCTAGATACGGGTTTCCACCAACCGAACTGCTAGAAAAAATATAGTTGGCAGTTGGCATTGCAACCAAACCAAATTCCTACAATTTTGTCCTGATCCTATTTTCTACGGTATAAAGTTCGGTTGCCAATTTTTTCCGGTTCAGTTGCCGGTCTTGAATCCCATGGTTTTTGTCGATTTTTGAGTGGTTTTGTGATAGTTCCGGCAGGTTTGAAATCTCCGGCATAACCAACTTTATTTTAGATTTTTTTTAAACTTTGTAATTACTTTAAATTTTTAATTTTTATAATTTTTTAATATAAGTCTATAAAAATTAAAATATATTATGTTTCATTTACTTACATTTATAATTTTTATTTATTATCAACATATAACTCTATATAAAATTATAAACATATAAAATAAACTTATGTAAACATATTAACGTATAAATATTATATGTATATAACTAACTGTATTATGATTTATAAGTATAATTTTATAAATTATAATATAATTTTTTTCATTTGCAATATAAATAAAGTTACATTTACATTTATAATACAAATAAATTTACGTTAACAATTATATTTATAATTTAAATTAATTTATATTTATAATATAATTAAAAAAAAGTGGATGAACAAGCTTTAATTCAACTATAAATGAATTAACATTTACAATCAAATGACATGTATATTATTTATCTATATATACATAAATGATTTGAAACTTACATAGTTCTTTAATTTCTTATCTTAATTGCCTGTTTGATCACTCATAACCAGTTGGGCTCGATGTGTTTGCCGATGCCGAATCTTCATTTAGTTCGATGGAAAATCTTTAACGAGCTAATGTTCTTGATCATTATGCTACGCTGCTATCTAATCTTGCAGGCACGCTTGATATTCCAACATGCAGCGGATGCAACCCTAGTTGCACCTCAAGCAACCATTAAGCACAAGACGATATCCCAAAGAACTGAACTTTCACGTGGTCTATTACTCCTGCTGGGATGAGTATATTCAAGGAGGGTCTTGTATTGTTGGTCCAACGAACATGGGACGAAGCTACGACCCCTACAAATAAGAAACATCATCGTCAATTTAGATCCACAAAACCATTTGATCAAGCCCAAAGTAACTCACCCTTTGTCCATTGGATCGAGCCACTCTATGAGTCCCACGACCAAAATTCATCCTTGAGTTCTCGAGCCCAATCTCCTACGTGAAGCCCATACCCAATGTGTGGCCCAAGGAAGGTTATATCCACAAGTGCACGGTCAAATGGAGCTTGAAGACATGAAATGAAGAGTTAGCCTAGATTAGGCATGGGGGCGAATTTGGTTCTCGAAGAGTTGTGGTCAAATGAGGTATTAAATTAGTCCATGTATCTAGTTAATGATCAAGCATGAACGCTTGGCCTATAAATGGGGCTCATGATCGAACCATTAGACTTATCAAATGTTTTAAGTTGTATTTTGTGAGATCAACTTTTCTTAGTTCTTTTATGAACTCTTTTTTACTTATCTTTCCTTGTTTTAAGAAAAGTGGTGTCGATTTTTAAAAATTATGATCGCCTTGAGTTTGTTTGAAATAAGTTTTCAAAAGGTCAATTGATTGGTAAATTTCTTTCTCTTAAATACGTTCATTTGGTTCACACCTCCATTATACGTGTTGGGTCTAATTCTCCACAAGTTTGTCAATTTTTTAATCGTTTCTGTCGAACCACCAATATTGGTATTGGGTTTAGCCACAAGTAGGCTAGGTTCATGTCATTTGGTATCAGAGCTCAGATTGAACAAACTTTGGCTACTCTTTATGGTGTTAATTCCTGGCTATATATTATATAGTCGACGAGTTAGCATTTCTTATAGTAGAAATTATCTTTACTTAATTTGCAAGCCTTGCTGATTTTTGAAAAAAAAAAATTGGTCAAGTAAAAAGCTAGAGGATCAAGGGGCCGAAACAAGAAGACATTCAAAAAATAAAATAAAGAAAGAGCCTACCAAAAATCAAATCTTCTCTTGGCCAAGAAGAAGTAAAAAAGGTACAATAAGCAAGAGAACACTTCTAGATAGGGATTTCTTTTAATTCATTTCTTCTGCATTTTCTTGTCGAGTTCTACTCTTCTTTTGCCTACGTGACCCTCAAAAGATCAATCACCCTTGTTTCAAGCTCTGATTTTTGTAAATTGACGATAGGCTAAACTTGAAAAAGATTGTTACTTAAAGAGTCTATAAGGTCCAATGGAGATCGAGCAAAAAAGGCAAGTGTGGTGAGTGCATCAAAGTGAATAAAGCCAACTTTGAGTGCAAACACAGGCGTAGAGACCTTCTTTGAGTGAAACACGTAAAGGAGAGATGAGAATTCATTTTTCTAACTTTTTTCTTTGCATGTACATAATGTCTCAAGAGACAAAAATCAGGGAGACAGCAAATGACGCCCCACCACAAGCCGACCAAAGAGTTCTCATGATGAGGTTGGTTTTTGACGACTTGCAGGAGATACAAGCCCTCATGGCTCAATTGAGATGAATGTGGACAAGGCTCTCGAGCCATTACAGGCATGCCTTGATCAGAATTAGACTATGGGCGGTCAAGAGTAAACCCAATAGCAACCTAACTACGAGGATGGTGACGAGTTGGACGCAAGGCCCATGGGTGGCCAGGAACCATATGTACCCCAAGGCCGCACCAGAGTTGGGATCCGTACAGGAATGAGACGAGTTCCACCAAGGAAGAACGTTAATACACCAAGGCAAGCATGTGAGAATGACTTTGGCAACATCAAAGTGAAAATGGCTTAGTTTCAAGGATAGACGGACCCTAAGCTATACCTTGAATGGGAGATGAAGGTAGAGATGGTGTTCATGTGCCACACCTACACCGAATGACAAAAGGTGAAGTTAGCTCCCATTGAATTTATAAATTATGCTATTATTTGATGGGACCAAGAGCTAACCAACCAAATGAGGTACCATGAACCCGTGGTGGAGACATGGACCGAGATGAAGGCCTTGATGTGTAGGAGGTTTAAAACAAGGTTCGAGGAATTCGGAGGAATACCACAAGGAGATGGAAGTGGTAATGATTCATGCTAATGTCGAGTAGGACCGAGAGGCCATCATGGCTCGTTTTCTTCATGGCCTCAACCGAGAGATCGCGGACGTGGTTGAGCTCCAATATTATGTGGAGATTACGGATATGCTCCACCAAGCCAATAAAGTAGAGGAGCAACTCAAGAGAAAAGGTACACGAATGGGATATTCTTCATTCACCCTTAGTTCTTGGAAGCCTAGCACTTCCAAAGTGGAGAGCCCAAGGTTGATGCATCCAAGGAGGCCAAGACCAAACCCACGGCTCCCCTAGGTATGAATGCTCCTATTCCTACTCATAATTGAGATATCAAGTGCTTTAGGTGTCAACGGTTGAGCCATATTGCTAGCCAATGTCCCAATAAAATAACGATGGGTGTGAGTGCACAAGGAGACTACGAGACCAAGGAAGAACAAGAGGAGGAGGCCAAGGAAAAAGTTTCTAGCCAAGGGGAGGATCTAGATGCGGCTGTTGGAGATCTCTTGGCCGCTCGAAGGATCCTTAGCACGCTAGCCAAGGAAGAAGATCAAAGACAAAGGGATAACCTGCTTTATATAAGGTGCCATGTTCCTGGAAAGGTGTGCAGTAGCATCATTGATGGCGGGAGTTGCACAAATTATTGTCACTTCCATCACTGGATGCTCATTGATTGTCCTTTCACCACCTATGTTCAATCATACACTCAAAGATAAAGTAGCCAAAGTCAAATATGACAAACGATGAATTCTAATGTAAGAATGCATAATTATGAAATAATCATTCGGGACATAATGTTCGCAAGCTATCAAAGGAGGTCCAAAAAGATGATCATGCAAGATTCTTAGAACCTCACCCACACCATAATGATCTATCATGCCATTCCCATGAAACTCTGTCTCAAGTAATGAACACATAGGCATATGCAACGTAATTTCCCTAAATAAGAATCCCTTATGTTTAGAAAGCTTGTCATACATCATTTGTCCGCATCCATTGAATATGTTGCCGAAATCAAGACCTTGGGCATACCAATCACGAACGTATTGAAAATCAAACCATTGTGTATCTAAAAACAAAATTGAATTGTACCTTTCGGACAATGCGCCCATTATCGCATTTGCCTTACCTTGTTCCGAACACAAACTCATGTCTTCACGGCCATACCTTGTTCCAATCAATTCATCCACTTGTCCCAGAAGCGCTTCCTCGAATATGCTCCCATAAGCAGGTCGGTCTAGAAATGATGCACCAATAATGAAGTCAATGTGACCATGAGGCATCTCCCCATGAAGGGCACTCTTGTGGGCCATGCTTGTACGCCCATTTTCCTTCTCCAACGACTCATCTACTCGAGCAGGTCGATACAGGATGAGTACTCCCATAATGAGATCACTATAGCATTTGATCCCTTTATTGGGAGACGATCCGAAGGTGAGTCCTTAAAGTAAAGCATCCTGAAAATCCTGCAGAGAAAAAACCAATTTGCTAGGCCAAGATCTGATGAGATTGTTAGTAGAAAGTAACTTTTTGTCCATCATTCCTTTTTATCATTCTCAGCCTCTTTTTTTTTTTCTCTCACTTTTTTCACTTTTGGCCTCTTTTGTTCTTTTGTGCGAATCCAACATGATGATCTTTACCAGCAATTTTTTCATGAAGCCTTTGCCAAATTTTTCACGAATCCAAAGTGGTACAAAGCCGTTGGTTTGGTATTCCTCACATTAGGCTTCTTTTGGCTGTTCACCTCCATCACTTTGTTTTTTGGGAATCAGATGGTTGTATGATCCCAACCTTGACATGTGACACATTTGATGTCGCGGGTTCGAAAAGTAGGAGCTTGGATCGCGACATCCTTAGGTTTGGGGTCCTTGGAGGATGCAACTTCGGATGGGCGTAGCTTATTCCATTTTGTGGTTGGCCCCCATGGTAGTCTCCTCATGGCCATAGGTGCTTCCTTCATACTACGTCATGACAGGCCTTGAGGCTTCCATCTCTCTCGTTGATCAAGTTGTTCATTGATCGTTTACTCCATTTGCCGCCTTGACAGCACACGTCTTGCCCCCATGTGTTAGAGATCATGAGCCCTACGTCCTTGGTCTTATCGTGATGGAGTTTGTGGAACTCGAACTTTAATTGCATCCATCCGTTCTAGCATAGTCTCCATGGCCTCATCCATCACACGTTGCATTTGGGCTGCATGGATTGCACTAATGGCATTTGGTCCGCTTTTCGGATTATACAATTAGGCGTCCTTTCTCCTTTTGGCAGCACGAGTATATTTTAGGTATTCATGGGTGTGTACCTACAAGAATACATGTTAGAAATAATTTTCCTCTCCGTTTGCTCACGGAATGTGAATTTCACTCATTAGGGTCTCACGCTCATGTTTGCGCTCAAACTTGCCTTTTTTTCACTCTAATGATCTCATCTCTCTAGCCTTTTTGCACTCATGAGTTTTCCTTGTGTCCTTTATTCAACTCTCTTAGGACTCAATCCAAAATTCATCAAATCTAGCAATGGCTCAAAAGAATAGGAACTTGATATAGGTTGGTTGGCCTTTAAGGAGTGAACATACGTAGACTTTGAAAGGTGTGAAACAACAAAATCGAAGAACACAATCCCTATCTAGTAATGACTCTCTTGGTGATTTATATTTCTGTCCTTTTTTGTCAAGAGAGGCGACTCTTCTTTTGTAGGATCGAATTTTATTTTTTTTGTAATTTGTTTTTCTCGGCCTTCGCCCCTTTTGTCTGAAACGATATTTTTTTATTTTTTTGAAAAAAATCAACAAGGTATGACAAGAAATTTAAAGGATAAAATCTAACACAAGAGAATGTGACCTGTCAACTATAAAGAGCTGAAAACCAACAACATCAAGGGTAGCCCAGCGTTGCTCAAATTTGAGCTCTGATACTAAATGATGTGAACCTAGCCAACTTATGATTAATCCAATACCAATATTGGTGGTTCAAAAGAAATGATCGAAAACTTGACAAACTTGTCGAGAATTTGACCCAACATCTATAATGGAGCTCACAAATGTGAGGTCTAGGGATCGATACCCACCTGGGTCGCAAAACGGAAATGGCATTTTTGTATAATTACAAGGGTAAGGCCGCATACATTAGACCGTCCAGACCCCAACTTAGTTGGGAATATACTGGATAAAGTTGCGTTGCGTTACCTATAATGGAGCTGTGAACCAAACCTGTGTTTGAGAGAAAGAAATTTGTCACTCAACAAACCATTTTGAAAACTTATTTCAAAAAAACTCAAGGAGATAAGAATTTGTAAAAACTGATGCCACTTTTCTGAAAACAAGGAAATATAAGTCAAAAGGAGTTCATAAAAGAACCAAGGAAATTTAATCTCACAAAACACAACTTAAAACATTTGATAACTCTAATGGTTCGACCATGAGACCATTTTATAGGACAAGGGGTTCATGCTTGATCATTAACTAGATACATGGACTAATTTAATGCCCCATTTGATCACAACTCTTGGAGAACCACATTCAGTCCCCATGCCTAATCTAGGCTACTCTTTATTTCATGTTTTCAAAGATCCATTTGACCATGCACTTGTGGACATAGTTTGTCATTCTAGAACCTTTTTGGGCCATGCATTGACATGGATTGGACATCACGGATGGGCTTGATCTAGATAAGCTGAAAGGGCCTTGAGCTCCAAAGATGGATCATTGGCGGACCGTGGGTTTGGCCCGTGAGGCATGGCCAAGGAATGTGGGCCATGAGCTTCAGTGGATGATTTGAGTATGATGTTTTGGATTTATAGGGGTTGTAAACTCACCCAATGTGCTTTGGATCAACATTGCAAGACCCTCCTTGAACCTCTTCATCCTAGCTCGAATAATGGGACCACTTGGGGAGCTCCAATGGATCTTCAGCTCTTTGGGATTTCATTTTATGCTCATTGGAAGCTTCAGGCGTAACACGGGTTATATCATTCCCTTCACCTTGAAATGATTTGCCCTCAAATCCATACCTACATCAAAAGGAGATAAGTTAGCATATTAAAAGAAGCTCTCATATTATACTCAGCCAACAAGTCAAGTTCGTAGGCATTGTCATTTGCTCGTTCTAACATATGAAAGGGGCCATATCCCCTTGGTAACAACTTCAACTTCCTCTTCTCAGAAAATCATTCTTTCCTCATGTATAGTCATACCTAATCCACGAGTTCAAATGTCAGTTTCTTTCTGCCCTTGTTTGATTGTTGGATGTATTTACTTGTCCTCTTTTCAATGTTGGCTCGTGCTTTCTCATGTAATGCCTTCACTATTTCAGCCTTTTGTTTCTCCTCTAGATTGGCACGTTCACTCATATGCAAATGAATAAAATCCAATGGCGATAATGGATTGAAAACATAGACAATCTCGAAAGGAGTAAATTGTGTAGCCGAATATCTACTCATATTATATGCAAACTCTACGTGAGGCAAACATTCCTACTATGTTTTAAAATTTTTAGAGATTAGTGCATGCAAAAGTATAGACAAAATTCTATTAAAAACATTGGTTTGTCCATTTGTTTGAGGGTGGCATGTTGTAGGGAAAAGCAATTTGGTTCTCGACTTACCCCACAATGCTTTTCATAAATAACTTAAAAACTTTGCATCTCTATGCAACACAATTGTACGAGACATGTCATGAATTCACATCATTTCTTTGAAAAACAACAATGCAATGTAGGAAGCATCATCAGTTTTGTATCACGCTAGAAAATGAGCCATTTTGAAAAAACTATCAACAACAACAAATACTGAATCCCATTCCCCATAGATCTTGGTAACCCCAACATGAAATCCATTTTAATATAAATCCATGGTGCATTTGGAATCAAAAGTGTATAAACCGTGAGGCTTAAGTCGTATTTTGCTTCTTTACATATAATGCAATTTTCACACATGCGTTCTACATTCCTTTTCATTCTGACCAAAATCAACGTTTTCTGAAAACATGGGAAAATGTTTGGCTCACGTAAAGTTTGCAGACAATAGGAGTTGACATTCGGCTACACATTTTCCTCCTTTTGAGATTGTCAATAGTTTCAATCCATTATCACCATTGGATCTTATTCCTTTGCCTATGAGTGAATATGTCAATCTAGATGGGAAAATGAAGGCTGAAATGGTTAAGGCATTACATGAGAAGGCATGAGCCAACATTGAAAAAAGGACGAGTCAATACGTCCAACAAGCAAAAAAAAGCAGAAAGAAAGTGACCTTTGAGTTCAGGGATTGAGTATGGATACACTTGATGAAGGAGAGATTTCTTGAGAAGAGGAAGTCAAATTTGTTACAAGGGGAGATGGCTCCTTTTAGGTGTTAAAACGTACAAATGACGATTCCTACGAACTTAAATTCTAAGGTGATTATAATGTGAGCGCTTCTTTTAATGTTGTTGACTTATCTATTTTTTATGTATGAGTTGATTTAAGGACAACTCTTTCTAAGAAGGGGGGAATAATGTAACCCGAGTAGCATCTAAAGCTACCATTAAGCATAAGACATCACCCCAATGAGCTGAAGATCCATTGGAGCTTTGAAGTGCTCCCATTACTTGTGGTAGGATGAGGAGATTCAAGGAGGGTCTTGCATTGTTGGTCCAGGGCACATCGGCCGAAGCTACAACTCCTACAAATCAGAAACATATTGGTCAATTGAGATCCACAAAACCATTTGATCAAGCCAAAGCAACTCAAACTTTGTGCATTGAATCAAGTCACTTGATGAGGCCCACGACCAAGCTTCATTCTTGAGTTCCCAAGCCCAATCTCCTATGTGAAGCCCATACCCAATGGATGGCCCAAGGAAGGTTCTAGAACGAAAAACTCTATCCACTAATGCATGGTCAAATGGAGTTTTGAAGACATGAAATGAAGGGTTAGCCTAGATTATGCATGGGGGGGAAATGTGGTTCTCCAAGAGTTGTGGTCAAAGGAGGCACTAAATTAGTCCATGTATCTAGTTAATGATCAAGCATGAACCCCTGGACCTATAAAAGGGGCTCATGATCGAACCATTAGGCTTACTAAATGTTTTAAGTTGTGTTTTGTGAGATCAAATTTTCTTAGTTCTTTTATAAACTCTTTTTTACTTATCTTTCCTTGATTTAAGAAAAGTTGCGTCGTTTTTTACAAATTCTTATCTCCTTGAGTATGTTTGAAAAAAGTTTTCAAAATGGTTTATTGAGTGACAAATTTCTTTCTGTGAAACATGTAGGTTTGGTTCACACTTCCATTATAGGTGTTGGATCAAATTCAAGACAAGTTTATCAATTTTTTTATATTTTTTCTTTTGAGCCACCAATTAAAAATACTTAATGACTAAGAAATTTCAATATGTTTACCTTTATGAAATTCGTATTTAGTCGTACAAAATAGGCACTATGCATAACATTTGTCAGGGCATTTCCTTGGTATTTCCACTTTGTTGAAAAATTTGATCCAATCTCGAAATTCGCTTAGTTTCATCGAAGTTATATATTGAGTGGTAGTCGCCGGTCAGGGTGGGAGGTTTCCACTTTCATGAACAAAATCTCCCATAATCACCTCGTCCAGTACCGAATATCTTTCAAAAAATGGTGACTCTAACTCTTCCAAAACATTCAAATCAATATTTTTGCGAAAGAAATCGTGAAAAGAGATGTCAGGATCGGGGGCGTGGGAGCAAATGATGATGAAGAATGAGATCTTTTTGACCTTTTTTTGGGTAGAGTTACAAGATAAAATGAAAAATTGCTAGTAAAACACATCGGAGCACCATCTCTGGTAGTACCAACCACACACAACCGACCTCCGCCCTGGGATAGCCTCACACGCACGAGAAGACCTCATATCTGTGGAGATGCAGCCTATTGAACATAACTCACAGTCGGTCTATGACCGACTAGGACTTAGGGTGGAGAGTTAACCCGCATGAATCCGCCAATAACAACAAACTTTTTCATCACTACTTTCCACCTATCTGTGATAAGGATCGATTGGAAAGCCTACTTAGAAAGCAAGGGGCGCTACATGAGTTACCAATATCGCAAAACTTGAGTAACATTGGAAAACCTTTTGGCTTTGACGAGTTCAAAGAGATGGAAAACATTGAGCTTATGCTATTACGCTTGAATAGCATATGGGTAGGATCGTACCATCTCCAGGAAAATTGCACAAGATTTCAAAGGTTGTTAAACAACTAGGCAAGGCAGTAGCCCAAGCACGGGCGAAGCTCATAGGAGAGTCTGTTCAAACACAGTTTCCCGACAAATCTGTTGTAATGGTGAAGCCAACTTGGACTATTGTGGTTACAAAATTACCGGCAAGAACCATGGGCAAGGGACTAATTGCAGGAGCGTCTACTAGTTATGCCAAGGTAATAACTGGACCAACCCATGAAGCCAAATTGGCCTTAAAGTTTACGACAATTGAGACTGATTGCAAATGGCTTGACAAGAGCTATGTGGGCACACTAAATGATAGGTGATCTTCAGTTAGCTCTAAAATCTGCGAGATACCTCAATATAGAGGCGAGTCCATTTGGAGAACAAAGAGTGTTAATATTGGAGGAAGCCCCTCTTGATTTGGTAAATCCTATTTGTCATGATAAGATTTGGCTATCTAACTGGCTAGCCACTGTCTTCCCATGGTCCTTAGCCAACATAGAAACCACTCGCCTGTACAGGATCAAGATTTTTGGTTTGCCTATCAATGGTTGGACTATCCCCATCCTGACGGACATATCAATGCTTGCACACGTTCATGGAGATCAACCAAGTAATGTTATCTAGGCAATACTTGGACGCCGTCCAATTAAGAATCCAGGTAAACTTGAATATAATGTAAGATCAAACTCTAAATGTAGAGATCGATGGTCTTCCACATGTGCTGCATATTGTGGAAGCTCATGTATGTTGTGTGCACGCGGACTTATGGGATGCATGTTCAGGATCTGAAACTACTGGAACTGATTTGCAATGAATTCGGATGGGATGGATTCAGTTAAGGAGCTGGAACAACTAGTTTTCAAAATAACTCAGAGTGATGAGGAACATTGCACTGGACCGATTGCTGATGCTGAATTGGGGGATAAGGAGATAGATCCCATAAGGCATAAATGGTTACCCTAGAAATTTGATTGGTGGCCAACAAATAGCACGTTCAACAACATGTGGATAACCGCAGTGTCCCCACATTGTTGCACCTATCCTCTGTGTCTGGATCCCCTAATGGGGTGGAGATAGCTGGTCAAAATCTTGAACCGCTGAATCTACCCAAGAGCTACTGACAAGAAATCACATTGAGACCAGTATAAAAGGCATTCATGCAGTACATGATCAGGATTCAAACAAAGTGCAAGACTAGACCATAGGACCCATACCAGCCTTAGGTTCCAAGGGGATGAAGCATACTGAGGCTACAATAATTGACACGAAGCAAGGCAAAGGACCCTATCATGCACCAGATCAGGACATAGTCACATTATCAAAACCTAAAGGGGATTATGAAACAAAGGCTCCCATGTCACCAACATATATGATAACTTCTACAGGGGGCAAAAATACAGAGCCTGAAGGATGAATGCTTTGTAGTAATAACTCTAGAGATATAATGCCTGCCATAATATATACGGAACTAGAACATGACCCTCTACCTAAGGGGAATGCACCCTCATCACCAGTTGACTTCCACCACTAAGCAACAACACATGGTAGACATCTAAAAGGAGGTCGATGGATCATCACTTTAAAGGAAGAGGGCCAAAAACTAGAAGTCAAACTCGTAAAGAAATAAATTTGGATAGAGCCAAAAACCTGGCTACCCTGGATGAGTCGATTGGCCATCTAGCTAGTCAGTCCCTATCCAAGCAACCTGGAGGACACTCCCCCAACTCTGAACAGAGCCATGTATCTAATAGTTTGGAGTACTTGTAGGCCAAGGCTGAAAATACCTTAGAAGTAGGAACAAGACTTGGAATCCTATATGAGCCAAAAAGGAACACTTAAGGGATTTACTCATTGAACTACACTAGAAGGCTGATATGCCTCCAATGGAAGTTGGTGCAGAACCTCAGTTAAATGAACCTGGTCACTTACAATGTACGGGGACTGGGAACTCAGGGTAGAAAAAGAAGGGTTAAGAAGATCATATTGGATCAAAAGTGGACCTTATTAGCATTCAGGAGACTAAGATGGATATCATTGATCTGAGACTATGCACATACTTATGGTATGACTCTGAGTTTGACTGGTGTTACAAGGGATCCTTGGGTCAATCCGGTGGATGGTTGTGTATCTGGAACATAGATAAATTCAGCAAAAAAGATTGTTTGATGGAGAAGGCTTCTTGGGTGTTACTTGTACTTGGTACAGAGATGACATATTATCCCACATGGTAAATGTCTACGAACCTGGGATCTAGCTAGCAAAAGGATCCAGTGGAAACAACTACAGAAACTAGCTAATGCTGGGGAAAAGTAGTATCTTATGGGCCATTTCAATGCTATGTTGGATCAAAGTGAGAAGAGGGGTAAGTATTCACACATGTAGAGAATAACCTGTTCCAAAGCTTTGTGAGCAACTCAGGTTTGCATGATCTAAAAATGAAGCGCAGGAAATTTACATGGTACTTAGACTCTTTGAGATCTATGAGCAGACTAGATAGGTTTCTGGTTAATGACTTGTGGAACACATGGGTACAAACTTGACTAGATATAGATAATTTTGACCACTGCCCGGTCTGCCTAGTTTCCAAGGTGCTAATCTAGGGACCTAAGCCGCTGAAGGTTATGGATTCATGGCTGTTTGACAAGGATTATAATATCTTAAGGCTCATTTTGCGCAACCTTCTTAAAATTATAAGTGACTTACGGCACGGCTGGTGGGTGGGGGTGGTTCGGCATTGCAACGGGGGGGCGCTGGCACTGCCGGCGGCGACAATGATCCGGCGCGACGGCGGCAATGATGGTGCTCTGAGATGGCAGTTTAGAAAAATTCCGGGCCCTCCGAGACACCTCTATTCTAAAAATAATTATTTTTTAAGTACTTGCGCAAAATACCACCCCGTTTAAAAATTAGAAGAAGTAGTAGATGTAGTAGAATAAGTAGAAGAAGGTCTGCGCAAAACATGGCCTTAGTGGGAAATATATGGAACAATTGCATGTATTTAGGCTTTGTGAGCTACAAGATCAAGGAAAATATAAGAGCAATGAGGAAAGGTATTCGAGCCTGGAACAAGGCAACCCCAAGAGACCTGGCCACATAACGAAAGAAACTGCTAAAAGCACTAAAGGATGTGGAGCTATATGCAGAACAAAACTCGAATAAAGTAGAGGAGATAACACAAATTGCAATACAAGATGTCAAACACAAATTGTTGGATACTATAAAAAAAATAGACAGTATGCTATATCAAAAATCACGAGTAAATTGGCTCCAACTAGGTTATGCCATCATTGCTTTCTTCGACAGGATAATTAACAGAAATAGAAGAATAAACAGTATTCGTGGGCTGTGGAATGGTCTATCAAGGATAGATGATGTTGATGGTGTGAAGGAGTGCTTCAGAAAACACTTTATTGAACGATTCAAAGAACAAATATGGAACAAACCAAAAATTGACAACATGATATCTAAATCACTAGACAATAGCTCCATTCAAACATTGATGACCCCCTTTTCTGAGACAAAATTTTTTGCAGCAATCAGTGATTGTAGTAGCTCGAAGAGTCCTGACCCTGATGGTTTGAATTTTAGATTTGTGAAACATTTTCTCCATCTCATGAAACCAAACATGCTCCAGATGATGAGGCAATTTTATATAAGTGGAAAGGTTGCTAGGGGAAGTAATGCTGTAAGCATCACATTGATAGCCAAAGCGGAAACACCCCTGCTGGTCCAAAATTTTGGGTCTATCACATTAATAGGATCAATGTCAAAGATTATATCCAAGGTGCTGGCCAATGAAATTCACACTGTCACGAATCAGGTGATCTCAAGCAATCAAATGGCATTTATAAAGGAAAGAAAGTTGCTGGACATTGTACTCATTACCAATGAGATTGTGGATGAAATGAAAAAGATAAAGAAACCAGCCCTAATCTTCAAAGTTGATTCTGAGAAGGCCTTTGACACACTGAACTAGACTTACCTAGAGGATTTGATGTGGAAGATGCAATTTCAACACTGCTGGATAGTGTGGATCAGAGAGGGACAACATCAACGTCTATACTTGTGAATGGAAGCACAACCTTAGAATTTTATCCTACCCGAGTTTTAAGGCAAGGTGACTCTGTTATGCTAAGCAAAGCAACATAACTCCAAAATATTTGAAGGCCTGGAGATTGGGAGGGAAAAGGTGAATATCACTCATCTGCAATTTGCAGACGATACAGTCATGTTGGGAAAGACTTCATGGGAAACAGTTAAGACTTTCAAGGGAGTGCTCCCGAACTTTGAACTGATATCTAGCTTGAAAATCAACTTTGGAAAGAGCAGACTAATTGGCTTAATCTTAGAGATTAAAGCACCCATCACAACAACTAGGCAGACAACGAGGAAGGATGAGAGGAACTGCCTATGCTTCACGGTGGTGGAATGATCATCAGACATGCTTCACCAACAGATGATTTGAGAGAAACATGGTAATAAAAATGGGATGTGGTGAAAGGGTGACATTCTGAAAAGATAAATGTCATCACCAATTCTCACTATCAACTATCTTCTTGAGGCAATGAATTGGATAATAAGGAAGGCAAGAAACAAATACCATTTCAGTAACATTGAGCCTGACATTGACCAAATGGTGCATGACATACAAAGAAACACTTGGTCGTGGATAAGAGCTAGTAGGATAACAATGAATTGGATAATATGGAAGGCAAGAAACAAGTACCATTTCAATAACATTGAGCCTGACATTGACCAAATGGTGCATGACATACAAAGAAACACTTGGTCGTGGATAAAAGCTGGTAGAACAGAGAAGTCTTTTCCTTACTCTCTTGCGTACTGGATCCTACAACCAGCAGCCTGCATGTCATTTAGGAAGTAGAGTGCAACCCATATCCCAATCTTCATAACATGTCACTACATCTTAGTGCTGGCAATGAGACTGACTAAAGATAGAAAAGAAAAATGATGAAACTGTGGGGAAGAAAATATGCTGATAAGATACTTATGACCACAAGTAGAGTTGTGTACCAAGCCATAAATTTTTGATAAGTTAACAATTATGATGTTTGTGGAGGTATGTACTGGCATTAATAATATCCAGATTGAGATGCAAAAACCAAAAGCTGGAAAGAGGATGCATACCTCCATAAGTTGAGTTGTGTACCAAACCTTGTAAAGGTTTGATGAATTGTAATTATTATGACTTTGGCAGTATGTATCAGGATGAAGAAACAATAAAGATGACTGCCAGTGCACAATAGAACAGAAGACTGCAAGTATAACATTAAGGTTGATCCAATGTTGTGAAATGGGGTTGGGCTAGCACAGCTCCACGGACTAAAGGCATAATGCAGATGTCCATGACCCATCAAGCTGAGATGTGTACCAGAAACTTGATAAGTTGACATCAAAGAAGCTTGGTGAGACACCGATGATCCGAGAGAAGTACATTACTTGCAGCAAAAACTAGAAGTTATAACAACCTATTTTTATAGAACTTGTAATTATGTAACCTGCTTTGATTTTTTCCTTAGCTCTTGATAAACTTGGTACCCTTTAGTACTCTTTGTAAAACCCATTTTTGTTTAATAAAATTTTGGCTTAACTAAAAAAGAATTGTTAGTAGAAAATCGAGAATCAGAGTACAAATAGTCAATGAATGAGAGTGAGAAATTGGTGTGATTCAAATGAAAAGGTGAATGTGGTATTTAGAGGTAAAAAGTAAAAAATAAGATTTTTTAAAAAAATAGCCGTTGGTAGTTTTACCACAGGTCAAACAGCCGCTAGACCACCGAAAATGTGCGATTTGGCTCAATGACTAGGTTTTCAAAATTTATTTATTTATAATTTTTTGGGTTTGGCCGCCGCTGCCGGTAACTCACACTTAAATTTTTCATTTTTTAATGGTTTAGGATTTGATTGCCGAAAATCGGCGTTGACAGTGCGCCTAAATGTTTTTCAAAAATTCTTATTTTATTTTACTTTTTTAAATGATTTCCGACAGTCAAACTTGCGCCACCGAACATCAAAAAATCATCGGTCAAGTGGCCAAAAATGGTTTGACCAAATCTTTATTTTTATTTTTTAAAGTTCTTTGGCCGATTTTAAGGTGATTTAAATAGCCAAAAACTACCGGAGCATTGTTTTTTAAACTGTCAGATCTGCGGAATAGAAAATACCAACAATGACCGAACCGTGTGACCTACGATCATGGATTTCGGTACAGAAACCAGCGATCGGCTAGTTTTTGGTCAGTAATGCCCGTGTCTAGTTTGACCCGCAATGCCCGTTTTTATTAAAAAAATAATAATAACAATTATAAAATAACAATTTAAAAAATTAAAATAAATTGACAGACCCCGTCACGGGGAGCCCCAACCTCTAAATGAATGGTTTTTGTTAGGATTCGGTGTGCCAGATTTAGTAAGCTATACACTAAGTCAATTAATTAACAGTTTAGGTATTTTCATTTAGAGGTTTGGACTGACTTTTCACAAACAGGGAAGGCAAAGTCAATTAATTCTGCGAAGTTGGCAAACCTAGCTGGTGGCCTTCTATCCCTAATTCCTTTGTTTTGTGTAATGCAATCTTTTTGTGGTTGCGAGATGCTTGTTGAAGGTTCTTGAGATCCTAAAGTTTCAATTTGGTTTTGTGACATTTGTTCAATTTCGTTTGAGAGTTTCTCAGTCTTTTGATTTTGTTCAATTTGTTTGATTGGTTGGTTAAGCTCCACCTCAATAGTGGACTTAGTGTTGTTTTCTTCATTATTGATGTTGTAAGGCAAGTCTTGTTCATTAAAAATTACATCCCTACTTATTATAATTTTCACTACAGGAATAGAACGGTCCCAGAGTCTACATCCTTTGACTCCTTTCGGGTATCATAAGAAAATGCATTTAGTGAATCTTGGGTCCAATTTTTCGTCCTTGGTGTGTGCATATGCTGCACACCCAAAAACTTTCAAATGACCAGGTTTCGCTCTTGTTCAGTCCAGATTAATTCTGAATATTTTAGATCAATTGCTGTGGATGGGCTTCTATTGACTAAATAGGTTGCTGTATTGAGGGCTTCACCCCAAAACGATTTACTTAATCCTGAGATTACTAATAGGCACCTAACTCATTCTAAAAAAGTGCAATTCATTCTTTCAGCTACACCATTCTGTTGTGGAGTGTGCCTAACAATTTTGTGCCTAGCAATTCCGTATTCTAAACAAAAGTTATCAAAAGTTAAGTTGCAAAATTCTAGCCCATTATCAGTTCTTAAGTACTTTATTTCCGTATCAGTTTGATTTTCAACTAGTATTTTCCAATCTCTAGATTTGTTAAAGGCTTTATCTTTTGATTTGAGCATAGACGTCCACACTTTTCTACTAAAATTTTCCACTATAGATAAAAAAAAAATATCTAGCCCCGTCATGGGTACAAGTTTGTTTGGGTCCCCAAAGGTTTGAGTGTAAATATTCAAGTACATTTTTAGAGGTATGATTTCCATTGTGAAAGCTAATTCGATGTTATTTACCTAAAATGCAGGCTTCACGAAATTCCAAATTACAAAGGGGTATCTTTCCTAAGCATCCTAAGGAATGCAAGGTGATCATACCTTAAAACTTATGTGTCCTAACCGTAAGTGCCAAGCTTTGGTTGATTCTGAATTATTTGTGGCCAGGGTACATATTTCAGTGTTGTTGGTTGGTTTGCAAAATTCTCCATTTAGGAAATAGAGTCAATTTTTATGAGTTCCAGTTATTACTGGTTTCTCATTTTTATATACTGTTACGACTCGATTTTCTTCACTAAATGAACATCCTAGTTCTTCTAAGGCACCAAGAGAAATTAGGTTTCTTTTAAGGTCTGGAATGTATCTTACTTTTGTTATTGTTACTTGTTTATTTTCTGATGTTAATAGGGTTTTATTTCCTGTTCCTTTTACAGTGCATGAATTATGGTTTCCCATATAGACTATAACCCTTCTACTTTCATCAAGATCTTTGAACCATTCCTTATGTGGGCACATGTGATATGTGCATCCACTATCTAATACCCATTCATTTTTTAAAGATTCATTTGAGATGGTGAGAACTTCGCTAAGGTAAGAAGACATAAATAACATTTACTTTCGTGTTCATTAATTTTATTCGTTGGTGTTGTGATTAAATTTGTTTCAGCTAATATTTTCTCCTTTTGTTTTGATCCATAGCAATTTGTAATAATGTGACGAAGTTCCTTACAATACCTACAATATACTTCCCCTTTTCATTTAAGTGCCAAGAGGACACATCTCCAATTTTATTGTTGATAGTTGGTTGGTTGCTTTGATTTGGGGTATAAGTTTTTCCAGGTTGACTACTTGTTTACAGTTTTGTGTTTACTTAAAAAATAGTTATTTTTTTCTTAATAATTTTATTTATTGTTCCCTGTCTTTGAGTCTTGTCATTATAGTTTCTAGATAAGGTACATTTTTAGCATATTTGCATGCATTTTTCACTATATGATAGTCTTCGGTTACAGAGTTGAGAAGTATCATGGATAGACTATCATCGTCTAATTCATGGCTTGTGCCTTTTTTAGGGTTTGGGTTCATTTGAAAAATTCATCTAAGTTGTCTTCTATAGATTTTAAATGGTCCATCTTATAGGAGTAGAGTGAACCTTTTATTTTAATTGGGTTGGGTGCAATTTTTGATGCATATGTTGAATTTAATTTATTCCAGACTATTAATGCATCATCTTCTTTAATATCTATTTTTCTAAGTACATTATTAGATATATTAAGTACAAGTAAGTTATATGCTGCTTCTTTGATTTCTTTTGCATTCTTTTTAGCCTCTTCTGGCCAATCTTTTAGATCTTCTCTTAGTGCATAGTGTACTTTATTATGTGATAATAAAACTTTCATTCTCCTAGACCAACTTTTGAAATCACCGTTTCCATCAAACATAGATACTTATACCCTTGTATTTATTTTATAGGATTTGGTTGTAAGGTTAATAATGAGTTGGTTATATAAATTTTTGAATATTTTAATGATTTAGTTACAATTTAATTGTTTTTTTTTTATATATATAAGTTTTAATTTTATAGTTTTATTAAAGAGGTTGGTTTAGCAACGATTTTATGTAACTTTAGCAAGTTATGTGGGTTTTGTTAAGGGTAACTTAGAGTGAATTAGGTCTAGTGGTTCAAAGCCTAAATTGCAACAGTGTATGTAAACAGAGAAAGTGGGAAAGTGTAACTTTTTTTTGTGCTATGGTTTTCTAAGGTCATATAGGCAATAAACGATTAGAGCAAGTGATAATACAAGTAACGAGATAATCAAGTACTATAACTATGCAGTGGCAAAGAGAATTAGACAGTTTTCAAGATAAATACAAAGAATTAACAGAATAAGCACTAACACAGAGTTGAGCAATTAAGTGGTTTCACTTTTAACAAATTTCCAAGTTCAATAGCGGACACAGCCGATATGATAAATTGAAAAATGAAACAAGGAATTTGGCACTTTATGAGGTGTAATAAAAACAATGATTATACCTCATCCAACTTTGTTGGTCGAAGTCGTTTATATTCGGAAATTTCCACGCTTACCGCACCACTTGTTCGGATTTGGTGTGCCGGATCTTGTAAGTTATACACTTAGTCAATTAATTAACAGTTAACAAAGAAAAATAAGTGTGCAAAATGTAAAGAAAAACTGTAAGAGATAAGATGTAATGCCCGTGGTTCAAGAGATTTTACTCTCCGGACATCCACATTGAGCTACAGAATTGGTAGCCCTTGTAGCCTTTATTTGATTCAATGAATTTTCGACCACTATAGAAGCAATACAATGCAGTAATAGTAACAAGAGAAACAGGCAAAACAAGCGCCTGAAATTGTAGGAATTTGAATAGCTAATGTGATAGTTAAAGGGATATAGTAGCCGATCTTCTAGTATTTGCTCGAGATCTGAGACTATGTCCTTATTTGTAGTGAATGCAAATAAACCGATGCAATTTGAAATGAATGTTTGAAGGTTTAACCAGAGAAAACTAAAGTAGTTCAAAAAGGAAAGAGTTTTGAAGAGAAAACAGATTTTGATTTAGAAAAATTTCAGTTTTGAGATTAAAAATCGAAGACGATGGAGCTTACAAAAAAACCCTGTTGGCTTTGATTCCAAGTTTCAGTGATTTAGATAACTAAATCCCTAATTAACTCGGTTGAATCGGTCAATCATAGAAGCTCTGTAAAATTGGGAGTTCTAGGACCGATTGGAGGAGAAGAAGGAAAGCGTTTGAAGTTTAGAGAGAATGTATGTTTTCAAAAAATGAAGTTAATAATCATTTATTTACTGTGTTAGTTCTTTATATATGGTTTAGGGAGACAAATCTAGTCCGTTGGTTTAATTTAATTCGGACGGCTGAGGTTTCGGATCGGGCTGGAATTGATCTTGTTCGTACGTTTGAATTTATGTATATCGGTCGGCTTGGATTAAGTGGTCAATGTTGGTAAGTGGGCAGGAAGTATGGCCGTTGATTGATTTCGGCTTGTGTGGTTGTGATTGTGTGCTCTGATCGAGGAGGCTGATTAAAGGGGGAGCCGTCCGATGTGTCTCGTTTTGGATGGACAATATTTATTTGGTTGGATCGAGGCAGCAGAACGCATTTGAGCCGTTGGATGCGATGCGCTGGATATGCGTTCAGCCGTTGATCTTTGACTTGGTGGACTATGGAGATTAGTTCGGTAGGTTGATACAGCTGTTAAATATATAGATACTTAACCGTGGAGATTAGTTCGGTAGGTCGATTAAATATACAACTGTAACAATTAAGACTCTATTTTTTGACGTCGCCGCTTGTTATCCGTCTGATTTCTTCAACGGTCAAATTTTGTGCATTTAAGGGCGTGGATCAAGTTCTAGCCCACATCAACTGGGTCCTTTGTTTGGTCCAACAATGAATGTGTCTGCGGCCCAACAGAATATCTTACAGTTTGGTACACTCGGCCAAGTCTGACAGTTGGCCCAACCAAAAAAACCGTTCCAGGCTTAATTATTACAAAGCCCACAGCAAATAAATTAGAAGCCCAATTTATTTGTTAATTAAATTATTGAGGGTTGAGTTTGGAGGTTCAGGTTTTAACACGTCTAAATTTATAGGTTGTGCAAATAAAATAAGTGCTTGAACTACCAACAGAATTGTAATTTGTAAACAAAAAGTAAAACATCATATCTACGGGACATATACATGGCAAATCAAAATAAACACTGAAGTTTACGTGAAATTTAGCCATTTCAGCTTCAACCAAATTCTTGGCATTGAGCACAAACATCCTAATGCAAACACTAGATTTCCCTACCTTAACACATAACCTGCTCAAACTATAAAAAAGTTATTCGATGTAAACTCTCTCCAAAATCCTAAATCTACAAATTTCCGCCGATGCAACTTAAACCCTAAACCCTGATTCCAAAATTAGTGTACAAAAATGAAATTAACCTAACCCATAAATAATTCATACTTGAAATTAAGAAACCCAAAGTAAAATAGTCGTACTAGGGAAGAGATGACAGAATTCACAACAACGATTCATGTCTGACCGTTTAACTTACGTTGCTGAATGAGACGAACATGAGAACGGCGCTACGAGTGAAGATTCCGGTCAGGGGAGTGAAAACCTTCAACAAATCTTGTTGCATCTTAGGCCCTGTTTTGCGCATGCATTCTTTTACTTCTTCTACTTTTTTCCTACTTATTCTACTACTTGTTGTTATTTTAAGGAGGGGTGATGTTTTGTGCAAGTACTTCAAAGATAATTATTTAAAATTCTATTTTAATTATATACTATAAGATTAAAAGTTAATTACCAAAATAACTTTCATTTAACTATGAATTTAACAAATTTTTTGCTGATCGATGACTAGGATACATTTACGAAATAATTCGTGAAGGTAATCTTGTCTTGTAAGTCATTTTTAAGTTTGATATAAATACAATAATGTCATTCTAATTTTTAAGAAGGAAAAAAGCATGTCAGAAGGTGCTTATTTGTTAAAAGGTTTTCCTTCTTAACATAAGAACAAATAGAAGAAAGTGGGTTGCGCAAAATACTCTTTTTTTGAAAAAAAATGCTTATAAGTACAAGTATAATTTTAAGAACCCTGCGCAAAAGAGGGCTTTAGTCTACAAAAGATTATTTGTTGACAAAGGAGGTTTTGAAATCGTGTCGCCTGCGCAGTCGAAGGGGGAGGAGACAAGTGAGTAGAATTAGGGCAAATGGTTTTACTTATTGACATAAATAAGTAAATTTTTGGGTAGGAGGTAATTTGGGACGTTAATGAAATTGTGGGATTATTATCACTTACTTTTGGGAGGGATGAGAATCGAGTCAGAATCGCTGAACAGTTTTGGGTATAGGTGATTATAATCCTGTGACCCATAATAAAAATTTAGGATTTCGAACAAGTTGTGGGCTCCTCGCCAAAGGAGACACTACACTCCCAAAGTATAGTGCAAAGAAGCTCGACCAAGTCCATAGAGAAGGTGCACTCCTAAAGTGTGGTGTGGCCCAAATTGTAACGATCCCATTTTTCCTTATAATGTAACCCTTGGGTTTCTTATGACAGTACGCCCAATCTAGGACGTAACCGAGCCAGTTCACTTCTTACGAATTACAAAGTATTTAATTAATGAGTCATTATTAATAATTCTTTTAGCTTTGTGCTAATGATAGACTAGAGCAAAATGGCTCTATTAAATTCCAATGCTTCTATTTAGTTAATTTTGCTGGAACTCAATACATCAAATGACGCAATTTATATTTGGTCGCAACAAAAATGTCCTTTTTGTATAATTACAAAGGTAAGGCCGCATACATCTTGTCCCCCGGGCCCCAACTTAGTTGGGAATATACTGGGTACGTTGTGAGTTGTGAGTTAACCAACGATGTAAGCACTACATGTTTGATTTAAACAATCTAGCATAAAAGTATTAGATAACAAAGAAAATCACTTAAATGCCTTTATTTTTTCTCGACATTGCTACTCTTGATCCTGTCGAACTCCGGTCATTACTCCCCGGCCTCCCGCACATCGTTCTACTCTGTTTACTCAAACCAAAGAGTAGCATCATGAGCATTTTGGGCTCAGTAAGCAATATTCATAGCCAAATCATAACCTTTAGACAACAGTAAGAGAAATAAACACATAACAGATAGGTTAACACCATTCAAAATGATTTCTCATAGTATGACCATCAAACAGAGCAATCTTTTAGTAACCTCCCCTCCCCCTGTAAACAGTGAATCCATTTTGGTCATGCTGATCTTCTCCGATTAAACCTTCCTATGACCCTCCCTTCTGGTAATGTTCCCCTCCTTGGTACCCATTTGCTCCCATTTGCTTCCCGGGGACGCTTTTGGCACCCAGGAAGGCCTGCTTCAAACCTTTTCTGAAATGTAACTACAACAACTACAGCTTGATTCGTCCTCCACCACGTTTCCCTTTAGTTTAGTCCCACCATTTAGGACCACTTCCCGGATACAAAATGACCTGGATAGTACCTTCTCGTCAACAACGTAAGATGAGAAAAGCTTCTGTAAGGTTTGCTCAACAAAATTTTTAGCGACAAGCGCAATACTACTATCAACAAGGCCACAATCCTCCTCAAAACTATCATCAAGCTACCTACAGAACATACGCTCAAGTTATACAACCCACAGCCCCAGTTAAGCATCCAACCAACTACAGCAACAAAGGCCTCTATAAGATAACTTTCTTTATTACTAATTTTCCGCAGAACTTTCCATATGAAAAGCTTCTTCAACAGCTCAAGACACTAGGAAGCGTCTATGCTCTAAGACTGACAGGGAAATTAGGGAACCATGGGCAGCCTTTCAGTTTTGTGGAATATACTAAGGTCTCTGATGTTGATGCCCTGGA
This sequence comes from Pinguicula moranensis, assembly GCA_028565015.1. Taxonomy (NCBI): domain Eukaryota; kingdom Viridiplantae; phylum Streptophyta; class Magnoliopsida; order Lamiales; family Lentibulariaceae; genus Pinguicula; species Pinguicula moranensis. Next base: position 19,251 of record JAOWBN010033061.1, on the reverse strand, counting down.
GATGAAGTTAAAAGGTTTATACATTTATAGTTATAGATTGCAGGCCAACCTACCCAAATACGGTCAGAAGAAGACATCTCAGCTGAATTCACATTCAAAGTTGGAACACATTAGGGTGGCTTTTACCAATCCTTAGAAGGGACAATCCTCAGCGGAGGCCCCCCAAGTCAGGGTTCAACAACCACAAAAGCCTAATGCAGGGATACCAAAACAACCACTCCCAAAACCAGTAATCTCTAACCCCATTCCTAACAAGCAGTATATTCGCAAAATAGCCAGCTCTAAGCAGAATTATGATTGGCTCCCACTAGCCCAAGTAGGTAAACTGAAAAGCAGGAACAGTTTTAGAGCATTCCAACTTGAATTGAAGAGAGTTGGCTTTATTGGAATTACTGCTAGTTATATAGGGATGGGAAAGGTACTTCTTTGGAGCGAAAATCCATCCAATATGGCTGTCTTGGACAAGGCTAACAAGGCTTGGCTACTGAGTTGGCTAGAAACTATTCCAACTCTTTGGGATTGTAAATTGCATAATGTATCAGGCAAGAGACTGGCCTGGATTAGGATTTTTGGCGTACCACTCACTGGTTGGGAGGAAAAGTTGCTCTAAGAAATTGGAGGAATACTTGGTTCTATATTCTGTATTGATGATGCGGCCATCAATCGATCTTTTCTGGATGCTGATTTGCTACTGGTTGAAATTAATTCCCTGGTAACCATACCTTCTAATATAAAAGTTATTATAGATGATTGCAGATATACTCTTTATATTCATGAAGTGCAGGATATTCAACCATCAATCAATACATGGGAGTCTGATACATCATCTACTTATAGCCTATCTAATGACTCTTCGGATGAAGAGACTACTATAGCAGACCAGAGTATTCTGGATGATGAGGATCTGTCTATAATACATTTGCCAGTTAATGAGGCTCAATAATCAAATGGCCTTCTAGCAGAACCCTGCTTACTTATTGAAGTAGGGAACACAGAATAACTTCAGGCTGCTATATGGTCTCCTTCAAAAATTGAATGGTGGCCTATGACTGCCTCTCTAGCTTCTCCATCTGAAATCAATCAGGGAATTATATCTGAGAATAAGGAAGCTAAGCAGGAACACATGACAGAGCAGGAGGAAAATATTTTATCTACAGTTAATCTCACTGCTACTTTAGCTGTCCAACATGAGACAACCTCTGAAACTACTCCACTGCTAGAATCACTAGAAGTATTTCCTCAGTTGAGTCAAAGCACATCCAAGCAAAAAGGAAGAAGAGCATCTCATCAAGAAAGTACTCATGGTCCTCAAACAAGGAGCAAGTCTCGCAAGGCAAAAGAAGCTCAAGTAAATTATCAGACTAAACAAGCTACTTTAAGTATTTGGGTTGATCAGCACCCCCAGAAATCAGGTCTCATCACAACTAACGGAAGAAGACACTGAATAGATAGATCTAGAAGTGAATCTGATTATGGAGATTGGCAGTGCCATAGGAATTGATTATGGTGATTATCCCTCCATGGTAGGAGACAAATTAAAGAATATCTGCTTGCAGGGCAGATCATCTCAGCAAAATAAGAACATTGTGGGGAAAAAATACAAGTATCCTTCTTTTAATGAAGATAGTCACTTATAATAAGAGGACTAGGGGGATATGGCAGCAAGAAAAGGATACAAAGCTTCATTCAAAATAGCAAATGGATTTTCCAAGTATCCAAGAGAAAAAATTGGATTTGGTGGACCACAGGTTTTGTCAGAACTTATGGTATAACGAGGACTTTAATTTGGGTATATAGTGGATCTCAGGGACAATCTGGTGGTCTATTATGCATTTGGAATAGCAGTCCATTCAAAAGGTTTGGCCTATGGTCTGGTAGAGGAGTTTTGGGAGTGACTAGGTATTGGGGAAATGAGGAAGTGATTAGTCATATGATTAATATATATGAACTTTCTGAGTTAACTCTGAAAGAACAACAATGGAAAGAACTCAGGGACATGATGGCTGGAAGAGAGCAAGAAAAATGGTGCCTTATGGGGGATTGATGCTGTCTTAAAACAAAGTGAAAGAAAAGGGTCATCAGGGGTGGATTACTCAGTTGAAATATCAGCATTTAATCGTTTTGTTAATGAATCTCAATTGCAGTACTTGAGAATGAGTAGAAGGAGCTATACTTGGCATCTGAACTCACTCAGAAGTATGAGCAGACTAGATAGGTTTCTTCTCAATGAAACATTGATGGCTCCTACGTTGAATTGGACACAAAAAGGATTAGATAAAAAAGATTCAGATCACTGTCCGGTTTGTCTATCATCTAATATTCAAAAATGGGGACCAAAATCATTTAGAGTATGGGACAAATGGCTCCAAGAACAAGACTACATAAAACTGGTAGAGGAAACATGGGCAGCAAGACGACCAAAAGTTTATGTTAGTCAGAGAGTGAAAGCAAAAAAATAAGGATTTAAGAAATGCTATCAAACAGTGGAGGGATACCAATCCTAAAGACATAGAGAGAGCTCGAAAAGGATTACTGGACTCCATCAAAGTTAACAAATTATAAGCTGAAATGGGAGAACATCCTGACATTTATGAGATTCTGAGTTTTAAAGAGCATCTTCTTAATAACACAAAACAGATTGATAGTTTCCACTATCAAAGATCAAGATTGCAGTTGCTAAAACAGGGAGATACTAATTCAGCTTTCTTTCACAAAGTAATTAAGAAATCCCGGCAGCAGAATTGTATCACAGGAATATGGGAGGGAGAACACTGGATAGAGGATGTTGAAGGCATCAAAATTTGTCTGAGAAATCACTTTAACAAGAGATACACAGAAGATTTCAGGGGAAGGCCAAGCATCCCAGCTAGCATCTTTAAACAGCTTAATATGGAGGCTAGCCCTTCCCTAATCCAACCATTCACGAAAAAGGAAATTTTAGAAGCCATCAACTCTTGTTCTAGTGGTAAGAGCCCAGGCCCTTATGGCCTAAACTTTAAGTTCATCAAATATTTTCTTTACCTATTCAAAGAGGACATTGTGGATCTCCTTCAAGAATTTTACAGAACTAGTAGACTGGCTGTTGGTAGTAATGCAGCGCATATATTACTGATGGTCAAGAAAGCAAGCCCTATGATACCAAAGGATTATAGACCCATCACTATTATAGGTTTAGTGGCCAAAGATATCCAAAACTCTGACCATCAGAATGCTCAAAGTAATGGATGTGATCTCAACAAACCAAATGGGTTCCACGAAGGGTAGAAAGCTGACTGATGAGGTACTCATTGCCACTGAGGCCGTGGATGATCTGAAAAAGAGTAAAAAATCAGGCCTCATCTTTAAGATTGACTTCGAGAAAGTTTTTGATATGGTAAGCTGGGAATATTTGAAAACTACTATGGAGCAGATGGCATTTCCCTCATCTTGGATTGGCTGGACACTGGAACTGCTCTCATCGGGTTCTACCTCAGTACTAGTGAATGGTAGCCCTTCTTGTTCCTATTAAGATAGGGAGATCCTATGTCTCCACTCTTGTTCCTATTAGCAGCTCAGGGTTTATCAGCTATAATAGAGAACCTGCTCATTATAAATTAGTTTCAGCCTTTGCATATTGGTCGTGGCAGAGCTGTATTGTCTCATCTACAATTTGCTGATGATACTCTTCTTTTTGGTGAGGCCACATGGAGCACGATGACAGCTTTCAAAGCTCTACTACTAAATTTTGAGTTATTCTCTAGCCTCAGAGTTAACTTCCACAAAAGCAGCATCATTGGGATTAACATGAGGCAAGATTTAGTGCAAGAAATGGCAGCTTACTTGTGCTTTAAAGAGGGGCAACTCCCCTTTAGTTATCTTGGTTTGACTGTGGGCAGTAACCATCATAGAATGAGTGTATGGAAACAAATTTTGGATAGAGTGTAAAAGAGACTAAATTCATGGGAAAACAAAACTCTCTCAACTGGGGGGAAACTGATACTGATCACTTCAGTCCTCAACTCGCTGCCCATCCATCATCTCTCATTTTTTCAAGCCCCCAACCAAGTGATTAAGAGGCTTACCCAAATTCAAAGGTCTTTCTTCTGGGGTTCTTCATCTCAGAAAAGGAAAATGTACTGGACTTATTTGTCTAAACTAGCCAAGCCTAGAAAGAGTAGAGGATTGGGAATAAAAGACACAAAGCTCTTCAACAAGGCTTTATTGGGCAGATTGGGAGAACGTCTACTAATAGGCAAGCCTTCCCTAGCTACTAATATTCTGCGAGCAAAATATGGGCAGAATGGCAAGATACAGATTGGACAGCTAAGGAAGCTAACTAACTGCTCAATCAACACTTCCCAGAGGCAGAAGACGTGGTGCTGCATACCCTTCTAGATGGTGGAATGAGCTTCAGATCACACTATCTAATATTTGGTTTACATCACAGATAAAGCTATCTTTAGGTTGGGGTGTGAACACCCAATTCTGGCATGATCCGTGGATTAATCAGAGCAGACTGGTTGATATTTTCCCTTAGTTATACATGATCAGCCTAGATAAAAATGTAACGGTGGCTAATTCTAGAAGGTGGGAAGGTGGCATCTGGCAGTGGACCTTGCAATGTAGAAGAAGTTAAGAGATCATGAGCTCACTTGGCTATCTGACCTATTATCAACCATTCAGAATAGGGCGCCTACTACTGATGCACCAGATCACTACTACTTCTTGGGATCAACTACTGAGAAATATGCACCTAATTTAGCTTATGAGGTTCTAATATCTCTGCAGGATCCTGTGTTCCAGCCTGAGGTGATCTCCCGCCTATCAAACTTATGGAATAGGTACTCACCTATCGAACAAATCATCCTAACTTGGAGAATGCATAATGAAGGGCTCCCTCTAAAAGCACTTCTTAAAGCAAGAGTAGTAATACAGTCAGATCAAGAGGATTATTGCCCAGTTTGTCACTCAGGTATCGAAACTATTGAACATTTATTCTATTCTTGCTCACAAACTATTAACTCTTGGCAGGGAATTATGATGTGGCTGAACAAAGATGATTCAATTCACACTGGACCAGACGTCCAAAGGTTATCGGATCTATAAATTTTTTGCAAAATGAAACCTCTAGGTACAAATCTTGAAGCATGGAAGCCATCTGGATTTCGTCTGTTTGGCAGACTTGGAAAGATAGAAATGAGGCACATTTTTTAAACACGAAGGCCTCTTCTTTAAAGAGGGTGCATATGGTTCAAATGAATACATGGTTGGGATTGAAAGCTAAATTGAATCCTATCATATTCCCATTTTCGTATACAGATTGGCTTACCCAAATTCTGAAACCTGAGCACTAATGTGGACTAATTCCCAAGCTGGGAAATTAAGTCATGGATCTTTTTCCAGGGACCTCACTATCTGACTGTAAAGTGCAGAAGGAAGGAAGATGCTGACTGGCAAAAATAGAGAGATCACTCATTTAATGGAGAGGAATTGAGCACTCACGGGCTTTTGCATAAAATGAACAGGCAGTCAGCACTCACGGGCTTTTGCACACTCTTAGAAGACTTGGCGCAGAGCTGTTATACATGGCCCACTGAGAGAGAAAGTAACAAAGGAATCGGAGGAATGTGAAGTAGATAAGGTGGATACACTGATGGCTGCAATGTATGCCATGAGCTCCAAGACCAATAATGGAATTTCAACCATTATCCTGTGAAATATGTGGTGGACCACACCATAGAGATCAGCGTCAGGAGCTATTATCAATGGATAGCATACCCATAGAGAAACTGAATTATGTATCAAATTAGCCAAGATATCAAAAATTTAATCCACGAAAGAATGATCATCCGAATTTTTCATGGAGCAACAATCAAAATGTGTTGAATCCTATAGGACATATGCCATTCTAGGACCAAGGCCTTTCCAAGGTCAACAACAGGTGCAGAAGCCAGAAGGTAACCTGCAAGATCAAAACTTGACCTCAGATGATCTGATCACTTAAGTGCATTGACTGCAAAGAACAATCAAAACCTTCGAGATTGGCACAATTGGCCACTGTTTCAATGAGATTTATGCAAGATACAAAGGCTATAACCCTGAGAAGTGGGAAAGAGGTAGAAATTATGTCCAAGGGTACCACACCAACAAAAAAAGAGGCCACAAAGTCTGAAGAAATTATACCTAATAAAGAGAAAGAACAGAAAGTACCAGTTCCATTCCCACACATATTAAAACAAAGGAAACTAGACAAGTAATTTCAAATGTTTCTAGATGTTTGTAAGAAACTACATATTAATATTACATTTGCAAAAGATTTGGAGCAGATGCCATGCTATATGAAGTTAATGAAGGATATTCTATCCAACATATAGGAGATTTGGATATTATGAGATTGTGACACTCGCAGAGGAATGCAGTGCCATCATCCAAAAAATGTTGCTACAAAAGCTAAAAGATCCAGGGAGTTTTACTATCCTTTGTTCTATTGGAAATTCTACATCTAGAGCTTTGTGTGATTTAGGTGCAAGCATTAATCTTATGCCTCTGTTGATTTTTCAGAGGCTGGGATATGGTGAAGCCAAGCCCACCACAATCTCCTTACATTTGGTAGATAGAATCATGAAGCACCTAGAGAAATCATTGAAGATGTCCTTATCAAAGTGGATAAATTTATTTTCGTAGCGGATTTCATTATTCTGAATATGGTGGAAGATAGAGAAATCCTCATTATTCTAGGAAGGCCATTTCTAGCAACAGGAGGTGCATTCATTGATGTCCAAAGAGGAGAGTTGATTCTAAGAGTCCAAGGGAAAGAGGTTTAATTTAATGTGTTTCGAGATATGAAACAACATGACCATAGAGAAGATTGTTTGAGTGTAGAGGCTACTGAACAATTCAGCCAACCTGACTATGCATAACAACAGAGTGATCTGGAATTTTTTTTTAGTAGTTATGATTCCCTTATCCTAGAAGATCTTGGATTCAAAGAATGCACCAACTGGTTGGATGCTAACGAAGGTCAAGGAAAAGATTACTTTGAAAATTTGGGAGAATGCCCAGAATCCCAGAGCACTTCAATCAAGAAACCACTATTTTGGATCTCAAATCATTGCCCACGCATCTAAAGTAAGCATTGTTGGGCACTTATGAAACCTTTCCAGTGATCATTTCAAGTTCACTTTCACATCAACAAGAATGCAGTGTGTTGTGTGTGTTCAGGGATCACAAGTGTGCCGTAGGGTGGACCTTGGCTGATATAAAAGGAATTAGTCCATCTGTATGCATGGATTGAATATTATTAGAAGAAGTAAGTAAACCATTGGTAGCTTCCCAAACAAGACTAAACCCTATCATGAAAGAGGTAGTTAAGAAGAAGATCTTGAAATGGTTGGATGCTAAAGTGGTATATCCTATCTCGGACACTAGCTAGATCAGTCCAGTTCAGTGCATACCTAAGAATGGCGGAATCACAGTGGAGGTTAATGAGCCGAATGAAATTATTCCCAAGCGGACAGTCAATGGATGGAGAATCTGTATGGATTACAGAGAACAAGGCCACAAGGAAGGATAATTGCCCCTTACCTTTTACTGATCAGATGTTAGATCGATTGGATGACCATAATTTCTACTGTAACCTGGATGGATACTCTGGATACAATCAAATTTATATAGTACCTGAAGACTACCTTTACTACCCCTAACTACTTTTCAGAGGTGCATGACCTCTATCTTCCCTTACAAGGTAGAGCGCATCATTGAAATCTTCATGAATGACTTCTCTGTGGTGGGAGCATCATTTGAAGGATGTCTGAAAAATTTACATTGGTGCTGACAAGGTGTGAACTCTCTTATTTGGTATTCAATAGGGAAAAATGCCACTTCATGTTACAGGAAGGAATTGTCTTGGGACACAAGGTGTCAAGTTTGGGGATAGAAGTTGACAAAGAAAAAAATAGAAGTCATTGTCAAGCTGCCACCACCAGCTTCTGTTAAAGAAATTAGAAGCTTCTTGGGCCATGCAGGTTTTTACAGAAGATTTATTAAAGATGTTTCACTTATCACCATACCACTATGTAAGCTGCTGGAAAAAGATGCAAAGTTTGAGTTTGAGGAAAATTGTTGGAAGGCATTCGATTTCTCGAAAGATAAGTAGACCACTACACCTATCATTGATCACCTGACTTGAGTGAACCATTTGAAATCATGAGTGATGCAAGTGACTACGTAGTAGGAGCAGTTCTTAACCAGAGGAAAAATAAAGTATTCTGTACAATTTACTACGCAAGTAGAACATTCAATGCATCTTAAACCAACCATGCCACTACGGAAAAGGAGCATTAGCAATGGTGTTTGCATTTAACAAATTCAGATCCTACATTTTGGGAAGCAAAGTAGTAGTATGCACTGATCATTCTACCATTAAATATCTCATGCTGAAACAGGATACTAAGCCAAGGCTGCTCAGATGGATTTTGCTCCTACAAGAGTTTGATATTGAAATTAAAGATAAGAAGGGATCTAAAGAAGTGGTTGACCATCTCTCACGCCTAGAAAATTTTACTATTGTTGACATGGATAGCATACTAATCAATGATTCCTTTCCAGATGAAAGACTTTTGACTGTACCATTGAAGTACAGAGCCCTGGTTTACAAATATTGCAAATTATCTTGTTTGCAGTGTTATTCCCTATGGATCATCATGACAACAAAAGAAGAGATTTTTCTCCAAGTAAAGTCATATTTCTTGGATGAACCTGTATTGTACAAATATTGCTCATGTAAGGTAATTTGCATATGTGATCCAGAAGGATAAACGCATTCTATTTTAACTCACTGTCATGCACTGGAATGTGGGGGACACTTTGGATGCAAAAGGACTGCAACCAAGGTACTGCAGAGCGGATTCTACTAGCTTACACTATTTAGAGATGCACATGTGTTTAATGAGACAAATATCAAAGAGGAATGAAATGCCTCAGCAAAATTTATTGAAAGTTGATGTCTTTGATGTATGTGGACTTGATTTCATGGGGTGATTTCCTCTACCTAAGGGGCTAAAGTATATATTAGTGCATGACTCGTATCCTTCTTCAATGATGTCCCAACTCTGTAGATAGTGCAAGAGATTACCTGTTATCTCTTCGATGATGGATTTACGTCAGCAGTAGATTATGTCTCCAAATGGGTTAAGCAATAGCCATACCCTTTAGTGGTGCATCAGTAGCGCTGAAATTTCTGCGCAAAAATATCTTTTTAAGATTTAGCACACTTAGATACATTGTTAGTGATGGAGGATCACACTTATGCAACAAAGTCTTCGAAGTATTATTGAGGAAGTATGGAGTCGGCATTGTACTTCATTGGCATATCATCCTCGGTTTAATGGGCAAGATGAAATATCAAACAGATAAATGAAGACAATATTAGAACGAACAATGAACACATCTTGGAAAAAAATGGACATTAAAACTAGATGATGCTCTTTGGGCCTACAGGACTACTTACAAAACTCTCATTGTCATGTCTCCATATCATTTGGTTGAAAAAGCTTGTCATTTTGGTCCATAGAGATTACTCATCCTGATAAATGTACCTTCAAAGTAAATGGGATAGCATTTGAAGCCATATGAGGAAGGTAGCAACATGTTCGAGAAGTTCAATACCACTGCTCATTGTAGGTAGCTAAAGACAATAAAGAAGCGCTGCTTGGGAGGCAACTCGAGATCTACTCTTTTGCACCACTCAAAAACATACCCTCAAATCTTTTACTTAACTTAATCAACATCTTGTTATAAAATGTGTTAAGTTTGGGGAGGGGCAGTTATTAGCACTTATGTTCATTAAAAAAGTTGATTTAATTTTATACATTTTTTATTAATCAACACAAGCTAACACCTCTTGGTGTATCCTATAGGGTGACCTACGTGAACATAACCACCATAAGATCAAGCAAAAATCATAATGGAGCAAGAAATACGGAAAGAAGCTTCAATTTCTCACTCACTACCCATGATTAGCACGTCCAATTTATGCAAAGGTAGCATAATGTGTAGTTAATTTTTCTTCAACCACGTTCAGTTAAATAAAGGCTATTGTAATGGCCACAAATTAAATTCCAGGCCCACTTAGATCCTGATATAAAAACACGACCGTTTCCCTCTATGGAACACCAACTCAATTTCATACAATGACTAATCCTAAAAGACAACATCCTCTTGGGTCCACTATGCAGTTCGCGTTATTACAAAACCCATAACCCATCTCAGAGCAAGTATTCTACGGTGCTTCGCAGTAAGTAACAACTCACTTGAACTTATTACTCTAGTACTCTCCGAGTTTAGCAAGCATGCCACCTAAAAAAAGTGGAAATTACTAAGTCCAGTGTTACTGAGGAATTTGCAAATGCCAGTGCAAAAGATTTCTATGATGCTACTGTGAGTGTGTTGGAGTGATATGGGAGACGGATTTTTCTTTTGGATGCATGCCTACTATTAGGAAAGCTATGAAGGATCGTTATTGGACTCAATTTCTGTGAACTCCAACTGAATATGCACCAAATCTGGTAAGGGAATTTTATGTGAACTTGGTTGTCATGAATGACTCTAAGTATATGTTAGAGGGACTTGGCTGCCATTTATCCCAGCCTTAATAAACTACATTCATAATCTCGTGTGCCTGAGTGAAAATGAGTTCTCAAAGTTCAATGGGGGATATCCTGATCTGGCTGATGTGGTTGAATATCAGTGTTCTCCGAGAATGACCTAGAAGATGTCTATTGGAAACAAATCAATTGAATATGGAGTTAACAACTCAGACTGTCTTGTCACTATTCTCATATGGCACTTATCATATGCACAAGAATGATGCCAACTACCAACACTGGGGATATCAAGCTGAAAAGATTGCTGCTCATTTATGTCATTAAAACTGGTCGAAGCATTGATGTAGGGAAAGTCATTTACAAAGACATTATGTAGAGTCTGTATGCCCTAGAGAAGCACCAGAATTCATTGCACTTTCCTTCCTTGATAATTGTAATGTGTCTGAAGATTGGGAAAGCCTTGGCTGAGGACGAGAAGTTGCTTCCTCCTGCTCTTGATATCACTCCTACTTTGATAAGCAGATTAGGCACTTACTCTAACAGCTGAGGACCCAAGACTAAAGCCACCCTAGTGAAATCTACTATGCCTACCACCTCCAAGTCCAACAATAAATACAAAATGGCAACTCCTATCCCTCTTCTGCAGGTACCAACTCCGTGACATAAGCTCAAGAAGCTTGCACCAGCCATGCCTCCAGCAGTTGATGCTTCAAACTCGGACCAGTGGGAGACCTTTGTGGACCACTCATCTTCGCAATGTACACAAATCTAGTGCTGATGTTCACAATGAAGGGTGTGCAGTATCCTATCATCCCACTGCCACCTCCACTGACCTTTATTCCATCTTCACCATCAAGTGAGACAGTCACTCGGACTGGCGTTAAAGAAAAAGAGGACAATGAGGAGGAGTAGAACGAAGATGAGAAGGAGGATGCTAATGATGGGGCGCGCACCTACAACTTGGTAAATCAGACTCTGAATGAAGCATGCTTTTGCCTGCCTTCAGAGGAGTATTGCTTGAACTCCTAATTTATTTATCCACGGGAAAATGTATGTTAAGTTTGGAGATGGGGAATTAACTGCTTGCTAAACCTTGCTTTGCAGCTAATCTCTTGAACCTCGTATGTTTTGAACAATGTGTAAGTTTCTGCCTGTGTAGCTGTTATTCCTTTTGCTTTTAGGGTCATTAACATACTTTGAAAAAAACAGAACATCTTGTGATACATAAGGGAAATCGGCCAAGGACAACATTAGGGGAAGTAATTTTATAAAGAAAATTTTGTTTTGGGAAAGGTACCTGACTTTAGGCTAAAACTAATAGAAAAATCAAAACACTTTTATTTAGTTCAAAGTAACCCCTCTGAGCCCAAACCAAGATTGGGAAAAGTGATGGATAGGACAAAGCAAAAGAAAAAGAAAAAGAGAAAAAGAAAGCCAGAAAAACAAAAAACAAAAGAAAGCAAATTATATTTTGTATCTTGAAGGATAGCTAAGTAATTGTTTATATGCACTCAAAGATAGAGATAGTTGTCCCAGAACGAAAGAAAAGAAGAGCATTTTTATGTACATAGTACTCTTGTATTGTCAATTATGTAATTACCCTTGGGTCTAATATATGACTCTGATGGAAGAAATATGTATTGGCTTTTAAAATATTGTTTATCCCAATCGTTGACCAATTTTGGCATGGCTAAAAGCGAAGGAGATGAAAAAAGTAAATTGAAGAAAAGTTTGGAGGAAAAATTTCTAAGTCTAAGTTTGAAGAAAGGACCTAACTTAAAAGTGAGAACCCCCACCCCCACAGTTCTGGTCGTGGTTGACACCTCTTTGTATGAAGTAACAAAAAAGTTGGTAACAAATGTAAGAAAAAGAAGATACATGACTCGAAATTAAGTGTCCAGTTTTCTACACACATCCTCATTGTCTAATTAATTTTTTTTTAGATCTGTTTGACCAAGGACAAGCAATTATTCAATTTTGGGGATGTTGATCAGCCAACACTTCATACCTAATAAATGCAGACTATTTGAGTCTAATTTGGCAACATAAAGATGATGAGACATGCCTTTTACACATGTTTTCCTTCCTTTTGCAGAAACAAGTCGTTAATTACTCTTAGAGAGAAAAGGAAGAGAAACAACCCCAAAAGCGGAGGTTTTGCCCCATTTATCCAAAGTGTGACACCAACTCCTGATCACATGACTATGAAAGATGATATGTACACAGATCTTTACACGCTACACTTGGTAGGTAGATGAATGTACCCCTATACTATACTGGAAGCTTTAACGAGAAACTATTGAAGTGGTATAAAATGTAGAAATCAACATAAAGAGAATAGCAAAGCACAAGAACAAGATCGTTCAAGAAAAGAGGGTTTTGAGTCATCGTACTGAAGCTCCAATCTGATTCTCTTATTGCCTTGTGATAAACTAAATATTGTGTGTTTAGCTCATGCATTAAGCATGAGCTAAACCGTTAAATCTTGGGGAGCAATGTAACCCTTGAAGAACTCAGGGAGATTATTAAATGTGTACCATGTTAGTTGTCTTTGAGGTACTTGATCTTGCTTTTCTTCATCCTCATCTATTTGTGTCTGATCAATGTGAGTAGATGCACTAAGCGTAATGAGAGGTCGAGAGACACAGGTTAAGTTAGGCATAATAAGGTCCACATCGGTTGCTATAGCTTGAGATTGTCTATAGAATCAACGCTACTGTGTGAGAATCACTTGAGAGTAATGTCTCGGGTCTATTTGTTTGTAACATTGAGAGATGCTCATCTATAAATCAGAGAAAGACGCTTATAGCTCGAGAGAGATAAAAACTAGGATAGGTGAATCCTATAGGCATAATACGATTATTATTCCATGACTAATCAGATTATAATTCTACGTCAAGGACTTAAGTGGTGAAGTTGCAATCCCCCTATATATCTCAAACCTCTGTACTAGATCTATCTTCATTCCATTGTATTTTAATCATCTTTATTCGGTTCAAATTGCGTGAAACTTGTGAATGTTATTGATTATTTATCCCAATCCTTGTGGTTCGACAACATTATCATCACATTAGTTGTGCGATGCGTACACTTGCAGTGCAACAAGTTTTTAGGGACGTTGTTGGGGATTGACAGTTTCAACAACATTAATGCCAAGCAAGTTTTAGCTAGATTGAACATTAATTTCTTCAAGTTTTAATTTTTGAAGTTCTTCTTGTGGGCATTGTATGAATCCATCGGGGAGAACTCCTCTAGCGAAGAGTTTAATTCAAAAATTGAAAGAACCTTCCAAGCTAGAAGGAGAGCACACAACAAGCAAGGGACAGAATGCAACTCCCGGAAGACGAGGATAGAGACCAAAGGAATGTGGCTGTGGTACAAGATAAAGATGATGTTCCTATGGAAGATTTTACCCTGCCCCGTGCAGAGGAAGCAAATCCCTCCATTAGGAGACCAACAATTCAAGCAAGCAACATCGAGTTAAAACCATCCACTATTCAGCTACTGGTGCAACATTTTACCTATGGTATCGGAGCCACAGAAGATCCAAATTTACACATAAGTGCTTTTGTTTTTATTATTTCTTTCTTACGCTTTCTTATCTCTTGTAAGAAAGTTGTACATACTCTTTATTATTAAAGAATTTTGGCTTAACAAAAAAAAAGTTGTACATACTCTTTATTGTTGTACATACTCTTTCCTTATACTTTCTTATCTTTTGCAAGCTTTACCTCGAGACTCAATACACACTTGGGAAGACCTGAGGAAGCAATTCTTCATTCAATTTTTTTCCACCCTCCATGGTAGCCAGATTATTGAGTGAAATTATATGATTCAAACAGAGAGACATGGAAACATTATATGAATCATGGGAGATATTTAAGGATTTGTTGAGGAGTTTTCCAAACCATGGATTACCACGGTGGAGGCAAGTTCAAGCATTCTATAATGGGTTTGATAACACCACAAGAAGATAAATAGATGTTGTAGCCAATGGGACATTAATGAAAAAAATCATACAATGAAACTTACACACTCTTAGAAACCATGGCACAGAGTTGTTACATATAGTCCACTGAGAGAGAATGTAACTAAAGAAATGGAGGAAGATATGAATTAGATAAGGTGGATACAGTGATGGTTGCAATACATGCCATGAGCTCTATGATTGAAACCTAATTTAGTCAAACTGGAGCTCCAAGACCAATAATGGAAGTTCAATCATTATCCTGTGAGATTTGTGGAGGACCACACCATAAACTTAAGTGTTAGGAGCCATCATCAATGGATAACATCCCCATAGAGCAACTGAATTTTGTATCAAATCAGCCAATATATTACAAATTCAATCCATGAAAGAATGATCATCCTAATTTTTCATGGTGCAACAATCAAAATGTGTTGAATCCTATAGGACATATGCGATTTCTAGGACCTAGTCCTTTCCAAGGTCAACAATAGGTGCAGAGGCCACAAAAGAACCTGCAAGATCAGCACTTGACCTCAGATGATCTGATCACTCAAGTGGCGTTGACTGCAAAGAACAACCAAAACCTTCAAGATTTATTGGCATAATTGGCCACTGTTTCAATGAGATTTATGCAAGAAACAAGGGTAAATTTCAAGGATCAAATGGTAGCTATGAGGAATCTGGAAGCTCATGTGGGACAATTAGCAAAGCAATTAGCAGAGAGACTCCCTCGAACATTACCAAGCAACACTGAAGTGAATCCTAAGGAGCATTGCCAAGCTATAACCCTAAGAAGTGGGAAAGTTATAGAAGGCATGTCCAAGGATACCACACAAATGAAAAAGGAAGAGGCTACAAAGTCTGAAGAAATTATACCTCAGAAATAGGAAGAATATAAAGTACCAGTTCTATTCCCACTGAGATTAAAATAAGGGAAACTGGACAAGCAGTTCCAAAATATTCTAGATATTTTTAAGAAATTGCATATTAATATTCCATTTGCACAAGCTTTAGAGCAGATGCCATGCTACGTGAATTATATGAAGGATATTCTATCCAACAAGAGGATATATAACTTATAAAAAAAACAAGAGGAGATTTGGAGATCATGATACTGTGTGAGCTTTACTATCCCATGTTCTATTGGAAATTCTACGTTTACTAGAGCTTTGTGCGATCTAGGTGCACTCAATATTCCGAATATGGAGGAAGATGGGGACATCCCCATTATTCTGGTAAGGCCATTTCTAGCAACAAAGGTACACTAATTGATATCCAAAGAGGAGACTTGATTCTCAGCGTCCAAGGGGAAAATGTTAAATTTAATGTGTTTCAAGCAATAAAACAACATGACCAAAGAGAATATTATTTGAGTGTTGGGGCTACTGAACAATTCAGCCAGCCTGACTATCCATATCAAGAGAGTGATATGGAAAATTGTTTAGTCAGCTCTGATTACCTTATACTAGAAGATCTTGGATTCAAATAATGCACCAAGTGATTGGATGCTAAGGAAGGTTAGGGAAAAGCTTATTTTGAAAATTTGGGAGAACACCCCGCATCCCAGAGCACTTCAATCAAGCAACCACCTATTTTGGAGCTCAAACCATTTCCCACACATCTAAAGTATTCATTCTTGGGCACTGAGGAAACCTTGCGAGTGATCATTTCAAGTTCTTGAGCACTGAGGAAACCCATGCCAATGTCTAGTTAAAGACAACAAAGAAGCAAAGCTTGAATATGTTCTTAGGCTATTTTTTATTTGTACGCCACCCCTCGCCATGAAGAGAAAACCCATGCTGCCTCACCCTACTTCTCCGATGACTTCTACGACGCTTCCCACCGATTTAGCCTGCTCCACCTCTTCCGGGGATGCCTTAAGCGCCCGGAAGGCTCCCAAAAAGCCTTTGTGTCTCCTTACTCCTTCCTCCAAACACTACTACACACCACTCCGTACACCTTCATTCCCTTGCCTCATAATCTCCTACCATGAGCACCTGGATCATCCCCTCCCACCAAATGAAGCAGTTAAAGCGCACGACTATTAAAGCTGGGAAAACACCAATGCTCCCTCTGATGAAAAACTCCCTGAGTTATGCTGCTATGTTGACCTACTCTCGGTGGTCGGTTCATGAACGTCTAGGACCAAGACTCCCGCCGGTAGCTCAGGAAAAAGCTCAAGGCTTTACTTATTTCTTCTCTAACTTTCCTAAGAACTACCAGATAGAAAAACTAACAATGATCCTTAATGGGCAAGGTTATGACAAGAAAGTCTCGATTGCACGTAAATTGGACAAAAATGGCTCCCTTTTTTATTTTATCCAATTTGCAGAGACCATTGATGTGGATACTAGATTATTTCAGCTCAACAAAATTTGGTTTGGCTTGTATTGAATGCATGCCAATGTGGCAAAATTCCCAAGAGCATCAGCGTTGCCAAAAAAGCCTTCAACTCTTGCTCCTGTATTTAGAACTAATCTAATACAGATTCCAGCTAATAGTGTGGGTCAAAGGCCTATGGAAGCAACTTCCACAAGCAAAACTCCTACTTTCATTCTAGAGCCTATTTCAAAGAAAGGAATGGACACAATTTGACAATTTTTAACCTCAGAAGCAGAGCTTTCGTGGCTGAAGCATAACTATACTGGCACATTACTCGAGTTGGATGGTTGGAGGGACCTTCAACTGGGACTAAAATCCGCCGACTATATAAACATCATAATCAGCCCTATGGGATTTTGGAAGTTTCTTTTCTGGGAAAAAGAGGAATTGGATCTAAAAAAATTGATAAAAAAATGACTCTGTATGGTTGGAAAACTTGGTAGTTGATATATCCTCCTGGTCGGACTCTTTCTTAGCACCATCCCCACAGAGAGTGTGCTAATAAAAGTATTTGGGCTGCCACTCCAACTATGGAACTATTAAGCCCTGGCAAAGATTGGAGCACAGTTGGGTACATTAGTTAAAATTAATGATTCTGCATTAAATAAGCATTGCCTGGAGGCAGCACAAATTCTGATCTCATTAGATTGGAATGCAAAAATGGTTGATTCCCTGCCTTTCATAGTTGATGGTTCATCAGTTACTCTTCACATTTTAAACTTAAGTGAGACTAAATTTAATGGCGTCGGTGGTGTGAACCTATTCTCGAAGATAACATGGAAACATCTAGTCTACACACAGATGATGACTTTGTACATGGGTTGTCTGCTAGATCCAGCCTTCACACTAGTGTACATGATCTGGTTGTTATTGCTGGTTCAAATGACCTTGTAATCTCCTGTAATTGTATTGCTCCTAATGGGTCTCCAAATTCATGCAAAGGCAAAGAGGTTCTCATAGCTCCTATTCTCACAACTCCTGTTGCCCCCCTCAAATGCTTTAAATCTCCCTTGCCTAGTACCATCAAGGCCCTTTGTGAAATGCATAGTCCTCTCTTGAAGAGGTAAATGTTAATGTTATGTCCTAGGGCTAATCACCTTAGGCATATGTATTAACACTTTAATGTTGTATATATGATTGTAGCAACCTTCACTACTTGTTTATTTATAACATATAAAATAGTGAAGCCTAGCATTGATAATATAGAGTGTATCACAAAGAGTTGTGATGATGAGACCACTCTAATTAAAGTTATCAATACTAAACGTTCATAACCATAGTATTAGTGAAATAAGGCATCATTAATACGTACAGGTTACATGTTCTTAGCGAATTTCTTTTGAAGGAAATAGTTGATCTCATCAACTATAGTGTAGTGACACTTAACCTAGAAACATGGATGCTTGTAGATTGACAAGTACATCGGATTGACCCGCATATAGATCACCATATTGTCAATGGATGATACTCTAAAATATAGTGGGTGTAAGTGATCCTTAGACTTGAGATCACCATGTAGAGATCTTGAGTATGAATGTTATTGTTTGATTCTATTCGTAGTTACACTGTAAATGGATAACAATGATTAGTTTTGTGAATGGTTTGAATTATGGAAATATTATGAGTGATCAATAAAAGATTCGCCACTCCTAAAATGTTAGGAGAAAATATTTCTTTGGCCACTTGTAAGAAGTCATATTAGTCTTTGCAAAGCACCAGTTTAATTAGAAAGAGTTTCTAATTAGAACTTAATGATCTTGACTTCCGGCATAAGAAATCTTTCGTATATAAATGAGGGTGATCAATAACCTCAATATACAAGATTAGGAATATATTATTGTTGAAAGAATATCAATTACAAAAGAACTAATTCTTGAAATGACAGTCTCCTTCTATGACTGATATCTTGCTAGAGGTCACTCATGGTCTATAGGCTAGAATGAATAAATAAATTAAAAGTGTTTAATTCTTTAATAGTAATTTGATTATGTTAGCTATAGGTCCATTGCCAAGTTATTGAGAATCTATAGGGTCAAACATGTTAACATCATTCTCTTGAGGGGTCAAAGTGGGATTAATGTAAAGTGTATAGGCCAAATTGAAGTTTTTGAAACTTCAAGGAATTGTATAAAATTATGGGGTTACGAATACATGTTATGCATGACTTAACATGTGTAGAGGAGTATAAAAACCTCACTGAGAAGGATTTTACAACAACATGACACACAAGCATGAAGTATCAATTGTTGCAACACATGTAAAGCTATGGTTAAATGTTATCTATTAGCTACAACATGTGTTTACATCTTAGACTCA
>JAOWBN010033050.1:0-10224 GCA_028565015.1 Pinguicula moranensis | reverse complement strand
TCTAATCTGTTTCATAATGGTTGTCTAGCAAATGGATGAAGCTTGATCTAGGAACCTTTGAATTACATATTGAATAGCAGTAGGGAATGGCTTTACCAATGTTAAATGAAAAGGATATCAACAAATTAACTGAAGCATTCGAACTCCAAGTTTGTGATAGCTGGGATTCATTCTTATCTTCCATTGGGTCTGTTGTATTATTCTCTTTGATGCACCTTAGTGATGTTTTTCCTAGTATTCATTTCTTCGCCCTGTCTGGTCCTGAAAGCTGGAAATCATGAACGTTTAAATGCACATTCAAGTGATTGAAACTATACCTAAATGATCACAGAAGCAAAATCATGCCTATAAAATAACTGTGTCAGAACTAGAAATTAGAAGCCTAAGTAAATGACTAAATAGCTAATTTATTGGTTTAATTCTTGCTTGCCATCATTTACTATGATTTTTATCTTACATCATATTATTCGTGGTTTCTAATTTCTTGAGATCAGTTTATCAGCAAATCAGTCTTACTTATCACACACACACAAAAAGCAAGTCAGTCTCATTTATTTTACTCCTAACAGATGCTGCATTGTTTTTCAGTTTGAGATGAATGTTCTGTCTATTCAAAGAACGCACTCTATAATGTTCCTCTTTTCTGTTGCAAATTGTTTCCTATTTACATTTAAGCCTGTATTACTCTGGAGGTACTCAAAACAATTGAAATAACATTATCCACCTTTGCTTTCCTAATCTGGAAATTACACTGTGTTGGAGGCCTCTAGCTGAGCAAAATTTGAAATCTCTCTTTGTATTTCCCGTGCAGCCCCATTCTAGACATAGCAATTAATTCATTTTCTCCA
Organism: Pinguicula moranensis; assembly: GCA_028565015.1. Classification (NCBI taxonomy): domain Eukaryota; kingdom Viridiplantae; phylum Streptophyta; class Magnoliopsida; order Lamiales; family Lentibulariaceae; genus Pinguicula; species Pinguicula moranensis. The sequence continues at coordinate 9,376 of JAOWBN010033050.1, read as the reverse complement.
ATTGATCCTTGTGTTTTCTTCTTCAGAAAAATATCTGCTGCATATTCTTGATATTTAAAACCTTACGCATGTCTGTTGATAGTAATAAATGAGCTCAGCAGTAGTGATATGAAAATGCATTATGCTAAATACAAAGACTTCGATCTTATTTCTATTTGCTTGAATATGTATTCCTCTCCTTTCTAACATCTTCTATGCAATCAATATCCCTCCTGCAGAATGCTTCTTCAAAGACGAATCATGAGCAGACCAAGAAAAGTTCACTTTTCTCTTTTCCCCAACGGACTAATGGACCGGTTATGAAGATGGCTGCTGATTCCGACCTCTCAAAGAATCATGGGACGAAGCCATCATTGCCATCCCTATCAATCAGCAAACCTGGTTTTTCTGCTGCTTCCTCCGGAAACGGCTCTGTCTTCACGTTCCCGGTTTCTGCTTCTTCAAGTTTGCTCTCAGACCTTCCAACACCTTCCATCATGCCATCATCTTCTTCGAGTATTCCATCACTGCCAACTATCCCTTCATACACTTTTGCCACCAACAGCTCGACTCCGCGTCTTGTTTTTTCGTTTCCTTCCACAACCACAAGCAGCAGCGCATCAGAAACCAAAGATGATGATTCTGGTCTTAAGTTCAATTTTGGTTCAGACAAAAAGGGCAGGCTGTCTTTTAATTCCTTTGAGGACACTTTTTGCTATTAAGCAAGATGTGCAACTTAGGTGTCAACTAAGACCTTGTTTTGAACGTATTAAAATTAGATTTTTTTTTTCTCCTTTTTTTTTAAGATTGTTTCGAAAACGCGGTTTCAAATTTCTATTTTTATTTATTATTTTTTTTCTTTTTTTTGTTAAAACTTTTTTTTAAAAACTAGGTAGGGTGCTTTTCTTTATAAATAAATGAAAGTTATTTTAAAATTTTTAACTATAAATACTATTTTTTAATTTTTTTTTAATTTTTTATAATTTTTTCAAATACTCAAAAAAATTAAAAAATGAGAATCAAAATAAGAATTAAATTAGAGTCAAAATGAGAAAATAATATGAAACAGATCGTGGATTCATTTTTCCTTTTTCTCCTGTCCTATTTAGCCCCGATGGCCGATTGAAGCAATTCTCTTTCAAGAGCATCTTTAATGATGAATTCACTGTAGGTGACTATAATAGTAACACGTGTTTTGTAATAGGCAACCTAATAAATGTAGTTGCACAACACCTAATTATCACCCACCACATTAAATTATAATATTCCTTCTATATGTATACGAACTTTGTAATAGTAACACGTGTTTTGTAATAGTAACCTGATTGTTCTTTATTCTAGCAATATCCTTCAATAACATGGTATCGAAGCAGGCGTTTCTCAGAACCAACCAATAATTTCATCATAATCGACTGGGGGCAAATCCACCTCCGAAGATGAATTTCCAGCAGATCTACCATTCCAGATGCAACAATACTCAAACAAATCCCAGCCAAAATAACCAACCAATCAACCTTAGTACGAAACTACAATATGATAACAATCCCTTGTGGTCAAGGTGGCCATAGGAGGTTGGGGTCGTCTACACCATTTGACAGGCAATCCGCGGCAAAATAATATCCTCACTGGGAGCAGACTGATTTATGTATCTGTTCCTGAATCCTTGATAATATTGACAGAAATCTTGTCAACCTGTTCGCCGAGTATCCTACGGCGAAGGATCTTTAGGTAGGCTTGGTGACTACTTATAATAGCGGATCGAATGCCTTCCAGATATATGATTTAACTGTTCAGGCAAATGGTCAACGGCAAGGAGATGGCACATTAGAAGATGTATATACAATCTTGCAACGTCTATGGCGTGAGATTGATCGAAGGGAGCCAAATCCCATGACGTGTTCAAAAGATATTGCCATATATCATAAAATCAAACAAGACACGAGATTATACCAACTCTTAGCCGCGGTAAGTCCTGACTTTGACAGAGAATTGCTCAAACTAGACCCTCTCCCGGGAGTGGAGACTGCATATGCCACTCTATGGAGAGAGGCTGCGAGAAATGATATAGCGCACGACCCCATACGCACGACCCACACAAAACAGTGACACGTGTCCTCCACTTCTCTCCAAAACACCCATCTGGATCTCAAACCTTTCCTCTCTCCTCCTCCTTCTCTCTGCTCTACCTCTCTGCTGGAGAAGAAGACAGATTGCTGGATCTCAAACCTTTCCTCTCTCCTCCTCCTTTTCTCTGCTCTACCATTTTCTCTGTGTGGGAAGAAGAATTCAAGGAATTGAATTGATTGAGGATCATGGAGTGGGTTCGCGGTGAGAAGCTGGGACACGGGGGTTTCAAAACCGTGAATTTCTAGCGCTGTTTCTTTCTGGTCTTGTGTGCATAGTATATCAATTTACTTCCTCCCAAGTATCATACATCATTATCGAAATAGAAGAAGCCTTACATTTGCAGCGATTCATATCTTGCTCCTGTTACCAAATTGTTTGGAGTACCCATTGAAACAATTTTCTGATGAAGCCCTTTTAGTGAAAACAAACTCGAATCTATCTTCTTCTCCAGCAGAGAGGTAGAGCAGAGAGGTAGAGCAGAGAGAAGGAGGAGGAGAGAGGAAAGGTTTGAGCTCCAGCGATGTGTGTTTTGGAGAGAAGTGGAGGACACGTGTCACTGTTTTGTGTGGGTCGTGCGGTGGGTCGTGCGTGAGGGGTCGTGCGCTATATCATTTCTGCTAAACACTATCCTGGGAAAATAATTACATTCAGATGAGAGAAGTTTCTCCAACTTCTCTCTCGATCTCAATGGCATTGTCTTCCGACGAGCCTCTCACCGTACTAGCTCCTGGGAGAGAGCTACCCTCTGGACAACCCAACACAGAATGGGCATTAGTGCCGATTACTCATCACGACAAGAATCTGGCACCCATATCTCAGCGCCAAACACAGACAAGGCCGCTGTCAGCCTTCATAGAAAGAGTGCGAGCTTCATCTGTATCCTACCATGTCACAAAATTCCTCCCGATGTGGCGCAAAGAGGAGATGAGGGCGGCATTCTCTCCATTTGGTCAAGTCACATATGTCACTCTGCCGCAACAGCAGCCGGCGTCGGGGGGCACGATTTGGATTCGTGCGTTACACCAAACATTCAGGTCATCCAGGTATGCTAGAGAAACTCAATGGACTTCGGGAGGGCTCATACCATATAAGGGTGAGTGAGGCAAGGCATCCGGCATCTCCACAAGTTGAGTCTGGTATCCCAAGAAAACAGAGTCACACTGGCTTAAACCAGAAGTTGATCCAACCCAGAAACTCTCCTGTCTCCCTTTCCATCCCATTCACGCCCAACCCCATAGCAGTCCAGTGGCTTGAAAAGTGCCTCGTTGGGGCTCCAACGCTATCCTCCAACCTAAAATCCCTTAATCAAGTGTTGAGTGATGCTGGCTACAGTTGAAGACCAGCAACATTTTTTGAATGAGCAGATTGCAAGGGAGAAACTCGGCCTGCAATCTCTCAGACCTTTGAAGTTGATCAATGGGAAACTAGCAAGATCGGCATGGGTTCGTATTCGCGGAACTCCTATGCACTTGTTACAGTGTATAATCTTTCTTCTTGTTCATTTGTATGAATTTACATCGTTTATATAGACAAACAATAGGCATATGTTCTAATTATTTTTGCAGAGGATCGAGAAAGAGATCTCAGATATCCCGGGTGAGTTAATTCTGTTGGTAGGCTATCCCAGATACTGTGGGATATCTGAGACTGTTTCTTTTGACTTTTCTAACAGTCCCCCTCAAGTTGAATTGGAGGGTCTCTGATTCCTAACTTGCATAAGGCTTTATGGAATGCTTGACTTGTCACTGCCTTTGTTAGGATATCTGCGAGTTGATCTTCAGATATCACAAAAGAAAGGTTGTCTATCTTCTCTTCAATCTCCTCTTTAACAAAGTGTATATCCGTTTCAACATGTTTAGTCCGATCATACTGCACCGGATCCTTGGAGATAGTGATTGGTGCCCGATTATCACATCTTAATTGGTAAGGTCCTGTCATTGATCTTCCTATTTCAGCTAATAATTTTCTTATCCAAAGAATTTCGGTAAGCCCTCGAGCCACTTCTCTGAATTCAGCCTCTGCACTAGAAAGTGCTACCACTTTTTTTTACTTCTCCAGGTTATAAGGTTTCCTCCGACGAGCATGAAGTATCCGGCTGTTGACCTTCTGTCTACTGGATTCCCTTCCCAATCAGCATCAGTATACCCATGAATCTCTATATGACCATTTTTTTTTGAAGTTTATGCCTTTCTCAAGAGATCCTTTTAGATAATGAATGATTCTTAGTGGAGCTTCCATGTGTTCTTCTTGAAGGTCGTGCATGAATTGACTAATGACTCCTACTGTATATGCTATATCTGGTCGAGTATGCGACAAATAGATGAGTTTTTTCTACCAATCTTTGATATCACTCCTTGTCCGATGCAGATGATTTTTCAATCATTTGTAGGTTGTGATTTACAATGGCCGGTGTATCAGTTGATTTACAATCCATAAGATCTATTTCTGCGAGGAGATCTAGAATATACTTCTTCTGTGATATAAAGATTCTTGTTTGTGATCTCTGGACCTCTATTCCCAGAAAATATTTTAATTCACCTAGATCCTTCATTTCGAATTCTTTAAATAGATTTACTCAAAGTTGTGTCATCTCTGACTGGTCATTTCCTGTGATTATCATATCATCAACGTATATAATAAGACATGTAGTCAGTTTCCCACTTCTTTTGAGAAATAGAGTATGATCAGAATTGATTTACCTGTATCCATATTTCTTCATAGTAGTACTAAAGCGTCCAAACAAGGCTCGAGGTGATTGTTTGAGACCATAAAGAGCTCTCTTTAGTTTACATGCCTCATTATGTCGAAATGTACTTCAGAATCCGGGAGGAGGTGCCATATATACTTCTTCTTTTCGATTTCCGTGAAGGAATGCATTTTTTACATCAAATTGATTAAGTGGCCAATCTAGATTGTTAGCGATTGAGAATAATACCCGGATGGTATCAATTTTAGATACTGGAAAGAATGTTTCGGAATAATCAACCCCATATATTTGAGTGTATCCTTTGGCTATGAGTCTGACTTTGTATCATTCAATTGATCCATCTGCCTTGTGTTTTATTATGAATACCTATTTGCAACCAACTACGTGTTTCTCAATCATTTTTTTTTGTGTATGTGTGTTCGAAGAGCCGATGGTCTCCACAGAAACAGTCTCTTGATCTCTTTTTAGAGGTCAGGGTACGGCTGAGTACATCTCACCCTCCTTAGACCCTGCCTAAAGGCGGGATATACTGGGTATATTTGGTTTGGTTTGCTTTACTTGTTTCCGGCTGGTAGCTCACATCTTTCCCATGTGTTATTTTTGTATAGAGCTTTTATCTCAATCTCCATAGCCTGTCACCACTCTCTTTGTTCCAGAGCATCCTATCTGTTCTTGGGACTTTCGTAGTGACTAGATGTGGGACTTGTCTCCCCCTGACTAGATTTTCCACTTGATATCGAGATGCTTTTGGTTCATACTTAGGTACATATCTCTTTGGAGGTACGCCCCGTGTGCTCCTAGGAGGTAACACATACCGATTATGGGTTTCACCTGTCTCATAAGGTTTTGGAGCTATATCCTTATCATCCGAGCATCATGTGGTAGAAATCTCATTAGAAGTATGCTCAACAACCAGAGATGTTACCTTAGGGCCTTCAGACGAGGTCGGGGAACAATCTTCTAGCGTAGAGGCAGGGACTATGTTGGTGAGAGTAGCCTCATTGTGATCTTTGGTCGGGGTAGCAGGCATGCTTTTTGGTCTGATCAACCAATCCAAAGGGTCTACCTCCCCCTTCTCCCCCTGACAACTGGAGTTGGTATGAAAGAAATATTCGGTTTCCAGGAAGCTACAATTCATGGTTGTGTGGACGCGTGTTGTCACAGGATCGAAGCAGCAATAGTCTTTTTTTAATGTCATAACCGACAAACACACTTTCAATTGCGCAAGGATTGAGTTTTCCTCGGTCAACGCAGAAAATGTGAACAAAGACCGAACACCCAAATATTCAGGGTGGTAAAGCAAAGGTTGGTGGTACTAGAGTAAATGTAGAGAGAATTTGTAACGGTATCTTTAGGTCAACAATTTTTGTAGGGAGGCGGTTGATGAGGTAAACTATTGTGGCAACTGCCTCAGGCCAAGGATGCTTTGGTGTACGTGACTCAAGCATAATGGCTCGGGTGATTTCAAGAATAATCATATTTTTTTATTTTGGAGACACCATTCTTTTCAAGGGTATAAGCACAAGTGGTTTGATGAAGGAGTCCGTTCTCGCGGAAGAATTTGTGCATGGCTTGATTAACAAATTCCCCTCTATTGTCTGAACGAAAAATTTTAATTTTTTTCTGGAACTGGGTTTGAACTAAGGCATAAAATTTTTCAGAGAATTTTTAGAAAACCTAAGATCTATTTTGTAAAAAATAAACCCAGGTCATCCGAGTGCAGTCATCAATAAAGAGAATCAAATATCGTAAACCAGAAATACTTGACTGAGGAGCGTTCCCCCATATCAGAATGTACAAGTGAGAAAATTTACTGAGTTTGAGTGTTATTGGAGTGAAATGAACTGCGATGACGTTTAGCAAGCGAACATATATCACAAATAATAAAGTTCTTTTGTTTAACAAATTGGGGAATGGAAGTTTAAGATAACCATGGGCGAGGTGCCCGAATCGGTGATACCACAACAGGCTTTCCGGTCAGTGGTCCCATGAGCTAGTGTTGTGGTTCCTTGTCAAGCCATCTTGTCCACATAGTATAAGCCTCCACGCTAACATGCCCAATGATCGTCCTCGTCTGGATATCCTGTAGAAGGCAAAAAGTAGGATACATGAGAGCAATACAGTTGAGTTCCTTCATCACATGACTGATCGATAATAGTTTGCATGAGAGAGCATGGCCGAATAGATAATTTTTCAATTTTAAATTCGGAGAAAGCTCATTGGCAGTCTGAATATTGGTCATCATGGGAGTAGTTGTGGTGAGCAGATCTGATCGATCGTTGGTCATCGTTTATGTTGTGCCACAATCAAATAACCACCGAGTTTGATTCATAGAGTTTGAGTCTCGAGCAGAGTAGGCGGTAGTATAATTAATATCAAAACACCCATCGGAAAAATAACGGGGGTTTGAAATTGAAGGTGGCCATCTGTCACACTGTTGGGGTGATGTTTGTGAATTAAAAAAAAGTTTGGGTTTGTTTTCGAATTTCCTAAAGTGTTTGGTGTTTTCTGTGAATTTTTGTGAGTGATTGGGTCATTTTGCAATTTCAGAGAGATTTTGGGTGACTTTTCGGATTGTTGTAAAGTCTGGAGCATTTTAGGGAGTTTGGAATTCAGTTGGGGTGAAATTGAAAGAAGCTGGGAATTTGCAGGGTCAGTCTAGGATATCCGTTTTTTTGTGGATGAGATCTCAATTTTGCGAGAAATACTGGGGTCAGTGTGAAAGACACAAGTTTTTGTGGGGCTGGGCTATTTTTGAGAAAGAGGTTCGCTGCTCGAGACTCCTTTGGAACGACGCAGAAGCCTCATCTATCGAGATTCTTCTCTCGAGGCTGAACATTGCCCTTTTTTCTCTCAACAAGAGATTTCTCTTGAGAAGGCCACGGGTCCCCAGTAGAATTGCTACTTTCGTCTTTGTTTTGTCCATGATTTCTTCCTCTGAAACACGACATGTGAAGGGTGAGACATGGTTTTCACCTATTTTACCTTCACTAGCAAGATTTCTGTCGTCGGGTGTCCCTTGTCCCCCTCTCTCTGCGACAGCGGCGATAGTGCCAAAACCTAGCTCACCGTTGAGCCAGGCGCTACTATTTGTAGCGTCCGTGCTCCCTACGACAGTCACCATGGTGCTACCTTTGATTTCCTTCTTCTTTCCCCCCGAACGGTCCGGATACCCGACTCATTTATAGCATTTTTCTGTTGGATGTCCGGTTTTTCAACACTCTTGACACTGTAGCCTTTTTAGGAATCCTACACGGCGTAACACTATTCCGTTGCATGGCCAAATCTTGTTGTTGAGCCTGGTTTTATCCCCGTCCGTGCTTTGGTATGATGATTTAGCATGTTGTTTTGCTATGTCTGACCGAGACCGGGAAGCAAACCCGCTTCCCGTCCCCTGTGATGCATCTCCACTGCCGTTATGTGTCGGGTTTAATATACCAAGGCGTGCAGACTCGCGGAGAAATGCAGCGTAGGCTTCTTCCACTAAGAGGAGAGGGTCGTTCTTGAGTAGATCCCTCTTTATTGGGTCGTAGTCTTCTTTAACGGATGCTAAAAATTGAAACAATCGTGTCTCCGATCGGAGCAGGCTGAAAGTTGCAATATCTTTTGGTGAGGTCATTGGGTTGGGCTAGTGTCGGTCAATTTCTCTCCAGATCCGCTAAAATGTGTTGTAAAGGTTTTCTAGTTTCCCGTCTTGTTGTTATCTATTGTCTTTGACCGTAAGATCGAAAAATTGAAGCGAATCTCCTCCGCTATTATATGTGGTTGTCAGTCCTTCCCATAGATCCTTCGCCGTTGGATATTCTGCAAAGTTATTGACAAAGTCACTCTTTATAGCGTGCAGAATCCACGTGCAAAGATTCAGATTGGTTTGTTCCCATTTCGTAAAATCGGGGTCATCGATAGATGGAGGAAGAAGGGTTCCTGTGATATGGCTGAGTTTCCCTCTTCCTCCTATCGCCATCTTCATGAGCCGTGACCACAACGAATAGTTGTGGTCATTGAGTTTCATGGCAATGCTCTGAGTACTTTCTTGAGAGGTCATTTTTTTGAGTAGCTGAGCGATTTGGTTGGATAGATCTCCCGAGGTGGCTTGATTTTTCTCTGCCGTCGGGATTATATTGTTGTTTTGATTGTCACCCATGGTTACTCAGAAACAATGGTATGATGAAACCATTGATTAGACCAAGGGCGGATTTAGAGGGGGGCTTGGCCGGGCTCTAGCCCGGCATAGCTCCGACTGTGCCATTGCATCAATTTGGATGAATGTGATCATGTTGGAGCTTGGTTCTTCATAAAAATGGTGTAATTTTAGGGTTGGGTAAAGAGGCAAAATAAGATAGATAGAAGAAGATAATGGTGGCACCCACATTCTCTCACTTAACTCTCAAAATATAAAAAAAAAAATACAAACCAATTTTATTTTTGAATACTTATAAGATTTTACTTTCTAAATTTGAATATTTTTTTTAAAAAAAAGACAAGTTCTTCAAAAAAAAAGTATTAGGTATTTTAAATAGTTGTATAATTATATAAATTATAAAAATAGACTTATTAAATAAA
>JAOWBN010033039.1:0-10224 GCA_028565015.1 Pinguicula moranensis | reverse complement strand
TTAAGAGTGTTTCCGTGTTCCTAGGCAACAGGATTCCTAATTGATTGATGCCACCAGTTGACCTTTGATGGCATCCATCTGGGTATTCCTTGATCCTTTCTTGAAGTGTTAATAGGAATGGGTATGGCATCCTCTTCATTATGCAAGAGCATATCTTCCACAGGATTTGGAGCTGGGGACAGCTTATCTTTGATGTTTGGGGTCAGATCAGGACTTATGTGGAGGCTATCTAGTGAGCAGGCGTCTGAAGATATGAAGGTGGAGTCAAAGGAGCTCACATCCGAGAACAATTGATTCTTGTTTGACTGAAAACGTTCAGGACCTAGCTCTTTAATATGCAGAGAGTATGTTCTGCCATCTGTAAAAGAGACAGGTAACCTGGTCGGTATGCTATGACTCATCTCAGTCTTTACAAGTATCTGGAAGTCTTCTAGAAAATGGTGTTGCAGGCTGCATTCATCGATCTTGATCACACTTCCCAGTTCTTGACCAATTAGCTCTAACGTTCGTTTGCTCCAAAATTGTATAGGCAGGCCAGACACCTGTAACAAGGTTGCTCTCTTATTGTCTTCATCCTCCATCTCTGATGTCCATGAGTGTAGATCATCTAGCCAATTTAAGATCCATATACTGTCGTTATTAATCATATTTCCAAGTCCTGGGCCTCTTCTTCCCGTAGAAGGATTTTGGAAGCATTTATGGGGCTGACAATAATACTTAGTTATTCAACCGCTTTCAGTTCTAGTTGTATCATCCTCCAATCATATATTGCATTCAGTATACCTACATATCCTGTCTTTAGCCAGCAGTTCGATATATCCTCCGCGGGTATGGTTAGCGTTTGAGGTGTTTTCATTACTGCTTGCCACACCATTTTTGGATTGCTAGTTGAAACCTCCGCATCCCCTGGAGCTTTGAATTTTATATGTGGAAGCTGGATCGGGGTTGTTGGTTTTATTTGTGGAGTTTTTGCAGGTAGAATCTTTGGGAATTTGGTTATGTTAGACCTCAGCTTGAACGATCCTATCCATACCCTATTCAATTTGAAGACGAGATCATCCATATCTTGATCCATAAAAGTTGCAAATTCAAAGGGGAGACCTTCACATGACTATTTTCGAGCAATTTTTAGGTCTTTTAGGTTACCTTGTCTGCTCAGAATCCTTTGTAGGACTGATTGCTCACACAGTCGGGGAAAGTTTGTGATGAATATAGAAGTAGTGTAGGTATTTGCTGTCTGAGGTTGTGGTAGGGGCTGTCTCTTACCTATTCTTTAAAAGACAAAGCATGGGTTCTGCCTGATGAGAGTTTCTTTGTAGCTCTAATGAAAAGACACGAGATACATCGGTGCTTTCCCAGCTTTTATGGCTGCCTTCCTCATTTTTCCGAGATGCCTTGCAGGGGTAAACCATGTCATAGTGTCTGGTTGTCGAGCAGTTTAGCAAGGGAGCCTCATAATAAATAGGAAGGAGAAATCGAAAAACTAGGCGGTTGGAGTTTGCTATTGATAAGAAACTTACCTCCTTGGGAGCGTTCGTGCTTCAGGGAGAGGCGGTACCCACAAGGATAGGTTGCGTTCAAACTGGCGTGGATAGGAATGTATGTTTGGATTGATTAAGATGATGGTGTAAAATTGGATTCGGAGGTTGTAAAAGCTTACCCCAGGGGAAGGTAACCAGTAGGAGTAACACCTGATTGGGAGATAATTTCAAGCAAGGTTGTCAATGATAAACCCATCAGAATCTCATAGGGAAAGGCTATAAAAGGTATGCCATCACGAATCAAACTAAGGGTAGAAAATTAGGTTAGGTTGTAAAAGGATAAACCTAAAGGATGACTTTTGGCAAGGCTGTCAAAGATGTGACCTGGATAATTTCTTTAGGCATGTCTGTAAATGGTATGCCCTTGGATCTCACTCCCTTGGTTATATGAGTAAGGACCATTTAGACATGCCTCTTATTATTGAGTGAACCTAGGACTCGTACCTTCTCTACTGAAGGAACTCCCTAAACTTTTTCCTAGTTTTTTACCTTGTCCGGTTACTTATTTGGTCTTAGCCATTAGTTCAATCAATCAACCAATCAACCTTTGTGAGATTCGACCTAGTGATAGCTTGTCAGTTCTATATCAGCTCATATATTTGTGATTTTTGTTGTATAAAGTAGACATCAGTGTTTGGACTTCATCCTTGGTGTGTCTTTGACCGATGATGGAGTTCTGACACGATGAGTTGTTTCAAGACCGAACCTCTTAACAAAATTTCAAGTATACTTGCTTTGATTGACAAACAGTCCATCTAATGGCTATTTCACTTGCAGGCCTAAGAAGTAGCTACATACTTATACTGCATAAATTTGACAAACTCATCGACCAGAGTAGTATTCTGCAAACCAAAGACAATATCATATATATTTGAGCAATCAAAACCCCTTTTTTGCCATGCTCAATGAACAAAGTCTTTTCAACTCCCCCTCGCACATAGCCCTTTTGAATCAAGAAGAATGTGAGTCTGTTGGCATTTAGTTTTGTAGGTACTTATTAGCAAACAACAAAAGTGTACCCTTTATATGGCTAAGGGACAATTATCAATAAACTAAGAATTCAAATTTTGTCTAAATTTCAAGTTGGTATCAGAGCCCCCGTCCACACCACAAAACCCCCAAGCAACCATCGCCGAAAATCTTGTGAAGCCGTTGCCAAAAATGATCACCACTCTCTATCCGAGTTCATGCCGCCATAGTGAGGGACATGGTCCCACCGTGTGTTCCTTCCACCGCTACATGGTTGCTCGCATGTAAGAAAGCACGGTTGCTTATATGGTGGTTTTACCCAAAAAAGAATCATTGTTGAAGGTGCACGGAAAGCTTATTTTAGTTGGTGCGCCCGAGAAGACTTTGGAGCTTACAACATTCTCGGTGATTCTACAACAGAAGACACTTCGGAAAAATGTGGAAAAAAAGGTGAAAATGGTGGGGAAATGGTGAAAAAATAGTGGGAAAAGGTGAAAAAAATAGTGAAAAATAGTGAAATTAGTCTGTGAAAGAAAAAAAAGGGAAAACAAATATTCAGCCTAAAATAGAGGTAATAGCCTATTTATGCTTATTGTTGGTTGATGTGTTGTGTTGGAGTGATGATGATGTTGTTCGCCTAAAGTTGGGTATTCAGTTAGGCATGTTGGGGAACTTGATTATGTTGATATTAATGTCGGATATTGATGTCGGATATTGATGCTGTGGATTGTAGAGTTGATATTAATGTTGAATTATTTAGGAGTTATTGGATTGTTGAATTTCGGTTGATGCTAAATTTGTGAGTTGTGTTAGCCTGGTGACTTGTCGTGTGATAGATGACAAGAAAGAAGGAGGACGTGGTGAGTAAGGGATTAAAGGCTTTGAGTAAGATCGATTTTGAGGTTCTAAAGGATTTAGTTAGGCTCATAGAAGGAGTGAATGTCCCGTCTAAGACTACCATCTCCACCGTTGTACGAAGAGAGATTCACAGTTGCTACCACTTTGGAGAGATTGGCAATTTGATGTAGATTTGTCCTAAGCTACACGAGTAGAGAGATTCGATTGGAATGGGACAATCTGAAGGTAGGGGCCGTGTATGTGAAGGTAAGAGAGGTGGTGGACAAGGAGACTACCCGACCAATATAATGGTAGATAAGGAGGAAGAAGAATCTATCCGAAGGGTAGTATTCTCGGAGAAGGATCAAGCATACGTGGAGGTGAGAGATAGTGCATCCACCTCGTCTTAGCTTACATGTGATCCACTTGCTCTTTCCTCTGTTCCCACCGCTGGATCATCAAAGTGGATCATTGATTATGGGGCATCCGTACATGTGATGGGTACTGCTAGTGAGTTCTCCTCTTATACTTGCCTAGCAGTCTTGTTGAGTGTTAAAATAGTCGATGGTATAGATCAGCCCGTGGTTGGTAAGGATACAGTGCAATGTATCAAAACTTTAACTTTGTCCAAAGTCTAACATGCTCCCACTTTAACTTCTATTTCTAAATTCTATTTTCCAACAACTAAATTGTACTGTTATGTTTGATATTTCAAAGGTGATCTTCAAAGAGAAGAGGATGGGCAAGGTTCTTGGGACTAAGACATGATGTAGTGGCTTGTGTTACATGGGTCGAAAAGAAATGAACTCAGACTTCTCATCCTTTGGTGTGAGTGTGTGGAGATGAGCATTTAACGCATTGGAATTTTCGATTTCATTTTGAAGATCAGTTTCATTCCACTCCTCTTCCGATTTCACCTGGTTTGTTTCCTGTCCATCCTTATCCATGACCTCTGTAGGGTACCACTCTTTTAGTATTGTTGGTCATGCGCACTCACCCAGGGATTTGATGAATGCACGCATGCATGCTTTCCAATAAGCATAGTTGTTCCATTACAACATTGGTGATCGTGAAAATGACATACCCTCTCTCATGGTAAACATGCTGACTTTACTCACTTGACACAAAAGACTTCTGATGCATCTATGCTCTTATACCAATTGTAAAGTCACTAACAGTCTAAAGATATGTAATTGTGTATGTTATGACAGTAAATCAAGCTATCGTGCACAAAAATAAAAGAACACGAGGAGTGATGATATAGTTTGGTCTCAACAACCTTCTCTTCGGGGCCTAATTCAGTATAATAGATTTCACTATTAAATTTCGTAAATATTCAAATCCTCACTATCACTCACCCCGTGATAATGGATTTGATTATCACTCAAGTATGATCCTATAACACGAATCTACCTGAGCCTTTACAATAGTGGACGACCCGATCAGATCCCCTTTTGAATGATTGACAAGAAGCAAGGGCTTGTGATTCATACCTCACGTAGCTTCGTCAACCTTATTCTCTAACATACTATTACTGTTCCTTAACAAACCCGATCACACCAAGTGATGCGCTTGATAAGTTCACTCAACTCATGTTTGAAACTTTTTTGGGATCAAAGGGGTGCATCTCAAATCCTAAATGTATCATTATTTATACTGGCCAAGTGCCTTCACAAGGACATGTTTTTGCCCCAAATTCTTCTTGCAAGACTTTTTTTTCACCATGACAGTCTCCGTTGGTAATAAATATTGACTACATGAAATCATAGACCAACTAATATTGTTTCCTTGTTTGACTCCCACGTCGTCTTGGTCTAAATCTCTCATCATTTTTTTTCACGATTTGCTAGCCTCCCGTCTTGCGTGGACTTATCAAATGCCATGTATGTGATGCACACATGTTCGAGCGTGTGTCACGGCAAAGTCGCACACTAAGTCCGACAAAGTTACTTCTCGTTGCTCCATCAATCATCAGACTCAGAATAGCAGTTTGTACTTCACTGAGCGGTTCATTAAGTCAACATACCTAGAATGACACGTATATGTGAGATTAGGTCCACCAAAAATGCCAACTCTATACGACTTGTTACACCCACCACTCTAACACCGACAAAAAAGAAAAAGTAACATGTGTTGGTTGTCTTTCTTATTCCTGTTGATTTTTACGTTGTGGGCTGGTCGTCAATATTTCTTCGGTTTTTCACTCATCTACACTGATATCCTTTATGTTTCTCCGGGAAGGATAGAGAAAATTTCTCGATGATGACTGGCAAGTCTGAGCTAGAGCTGAGTTTTTCTTCTTTGCTCTTAGATCTGAAGTGAAAAATAATGTCTTTACAGAGCCGGATTTGGCATTTGATATGAATGTTGTAAATGATGTACGCGTTGATAAGTTTCACTGAAATTGGATGATTTGGTCCATTAATTAATTCTTAAACTGGCACAAAGGTGTTGGTCGCTTAGCTTTTCTAGCTTTCATTTTTCTTTATTATCCTGAAGATATTGGCTCATTGACAAAGTTGAGTAGAGTTTGATTATCTTGAAAATAAAAAGATCATATTTGTTGCTATGCATTTGATTATAATTGTTACGGTTTCATTATTCCTAGCCTAAAGGACGGTCTCATCAAGTCAATTTTAGTCAACCATAGAGTCGGTGAGGACAGTGAAGTATAAAGATTAGGGGTGGAATCAAGGGGACCAAAGGCGCCATATCTCTCAGAGAATTTTAAAAAAAAATTATGCAAGCAATTTTTTTCCCCTACAATATTCAAATTATATTTGTTTTGGGTTGATGTATAAAGCACGTTTGAATAAGTTGGTAAAGAGCAAGCCCTTAACCTTGTGATCACGTGTTCGATCTCCTTAGGTGTTTTATGGATTCATTTTTTTGGAAACTAAAAGAAGAAAATTGAGATCCTACCGAGAGTTGAACCCAACCAATTCGATTCAATGTGTACAGTGCTAACCACTACACCATATAACCCTCATGGAAATTTATCAATTCCAATAGACATTGTTTTCATATTTTTTTGGATAAATTTTTAATATATTTTTTTTCATTTCTTTAATATAATTGCTTTTGATAGTGAATGTTTTTGTTGGATTGGTAGTAAATCAAATTTTGACTTGTAAAGTTGTTTCTTTTGTAAGGAAGCCGATCATTTGTGCAAAAATTAAAAATAAAATATCATTTATTTTATCTTAACTAGGTCCAAGTCTTATTCCGGCTCGAAGAGGAAATCTGCCTGGGTGCGCAAACATATTGGTGCCTGTAGCCGTGTGATAAGTTTGCATCCATATCCGGTGTCTCCTATTGTCGTACCTTAGGAGAATATTTCATTGTCTCACACGGCACATGATGAAAAGATGAGCAATATACTGGCTGATCAGCAGCTGAACAGGTCGGATGATAAGCAACCTATCAGTTCTGCTGCTCAGCAACCGAACAAGCGTGTTTTGCCGGAAAATAAAGCTGATGCGGTGGGGACTAGCAGGTTGCACTCGCTCTCTGCGGTTACCTCGGAGGTTGAGTTTATATAGACACTTAGCAAAACTATAGGCATACATTCTGCACACTCTGATGAAGTTATGATTTCACTGTTGATCGAAATGCAAAAGCATGATGCTGCGGAAGATGTATTAAAAGCAGCATTGACCAGGACCTCAAACATCCTATGGAAATTATGTCCATCAACATAAGAGGTCTAGGGGTCCCGGGCCATCCAGGGCGGTGCAAAAACTAATAAAATTCAATACTATTGATTTTATTTGCTTGTAGGAGACGAAGAAGGAAACTGTAGACCATTTTATGATTCAACAAATATGGGGACATTATGATTTTGACTTGGTTTTTAGTCCTTCTATTGAAAGGGTTGGTAGCTTGATTTCGATTTGGTCGCCTGCCATCTTTTAGTCCTTCTATTGAAAGGGTTGGTGGCTTGATTTTGATTTGGTCGCCTGCCATCTTTGTGGCTAACACAGTAGCGATGCTAAAAAATTTATTGATTTTAGAAGGTACATAGTTGGAGAATGGTGAGAAAGTATTGATTATTAATGTTTATGCCAAAAGTGGAGACTCGATGGGGAAAAAACATTTACGAGAACAACTTTCTGGATATATATGTTGTGCTAGCTTTATGGCGACATGTGAGGTCGGAGACTTTAATTCAGTTCAGAGCGCATGAATTCTAGTTCTTGCCCTACTCAGGACATGCTTAATTTTAATGATTTCATCTTGGATAATGAGCTCGTAGACCCTCAATTGCAGCGTTTCTCTTACACTTGGTTGAACGGTAAGGACACTTGTGGAAGTCGCATCGACCAATTTCTCTTTTCAGAATGATGGGCGTTATGTTGGCCGAATCTAATGGAAATTGCTCTTGATCGTACAATAGCATATCATCGCCCTATTATGTTGCATGTTTCTATAGATGACTGCGGGCCAAAGTCTTTTTATGACTCTGGAATGTTGGAAATCCCACCCTGATTTTCATTGTTTTGTTGCGAATACTTGGCTCTCGGGCCCTTCTGAAGGTCCTTCATCCTTCATCTTGCATAGTCGACTAAAATATTTGCAACAGGAACTCAAATGGTGGAATCATGAGGTCTTTGGGCTGGTAAATAGATATATTGATGATCTCCAGTCCAAATTATTTTTCTTCATTCTTAGGGCGAAAATCGTCCCCTTTTAATGGCGGAGATAAAGGAAAAGAAAAAATATTTCATCGAAATTGAAGGTATCTTTGCACCATAAAGCATCTTTATTATATCAAAAATCTCGATCAAGGTGGATTCGGGAAGGAGATGGGAATTCTAGGTACTTTCATGCTTGTATATGAAAGAGGCGACGACGAAATAATTTTTTTTATGGGTTTGGACGGATTCCGTTCCTGCTGTCAAGCATGGAATCCGTTCTTATTTTGAGAAGCATTTTGAGGAGCCTGATTTTGTGCGATCCTACCTTATGCTTAATTGTGATTATATCCTATCAGATGATGAAAATTTGTTGCTCATTTCTGATTTTTGGGAGGCATAAATATTTGACACTATATACTCTCGTTCTACTAGAAAGAGTCGTGGCCCGGGCTGAATAAATTTTTATTTCTTTTAGGCGCATTGGGAAACTATTAAGAAAGAGTATATTGATTTCAATTTCCTTCGAGAATTTCACCATACTAGGAGATTCGTAAAAAGCTTGAATTCTACTTCTATCATATTGGCAGCAAAAGTACTCTCTCCTTCTGAACTCGGGCATTATCGACCTATATCTCTTGTTGGAAGTGCATACAAATTGTTGTCAAAATTGCTCGCCAATAGGATGCGGAAAATAATGGATAAGCGTATATCTCCCCAACAACTTGCATTTATTAAAGGGAGATAAATCTAAGACGGGGTTTTACTAGCAAATGAGCTTTTGAATTATGCGAATAAATTGGGTAGCCGGCAATTTTTTTTAAAGTTGGATTTCGCTAAAGCCTTTGATTCGATAAATTTGGAATATCTTTTCTCAATGATGCAAAATATGGGATTTTGTGAAAAGTGGATTGGATGGATAAAGACTTGTGTAACCACCTCTTCGGGTTCGGTCATTGTCAATGGAGCCTCTACAGGTATATTTAATTTTTAGAGGGGATTACGTCAGGGCGACCCATTATCCCCGCTATTATTTGTGATTGCAACGGAAGGACTAAATCTTCTCCTCAAGCAAGCTGCATCTCACGCAGGGCTAAGAGGTATTAGATGTGGTGACTTTATTTATACCCACTCACTTTATGAGGATGATATATTATTCTTTGGAGAGGGTGATATTTCTGAAGTCAAAATCATGAAGGGGGTCCTGCGATTATATGAATTAGTCTCGGGGCTACGCATCAACTTTCAAAAAAGTAGCATTCTATGTATAAATATGCCTCCGGAACTACAACGGGAAATTGCTGATATTCTTCACTGTTTGATTTTATCGGTTCCATTTAATTATTTTGGCCTTCCGGTGGGGTGTAATCCAGGGGCTCGTTCTACTTGGGCGGACCTAATTTTGTCCATGAAAAATAAGACTTCTTCGTTGGAGAATTCTTATTTATCTTTCGGGGGGTGAGTTACATTGATCAAGAGTGTTCTTACTAGTATGCTTGTGTATCACTTCTATTTATATAAGGCACCGCAATCTATCATCCATGATATGATTGGCATATGTCGTTCCTTCTTGTGGAAATCTCGATCTGAGTCGATTCGATCCATATCGTGGATTAGTTGGGATGCTATGTGTCGTAGCAAGGCGGAGGGAGGTATTGGCTTTTCACACCCTGGAGTCTTCAATATATCTTTGTTATCCAAATGGGGTTGGCGTTTGAAAAATGAAAATTTATCCCTTTGGCGCAATCTGATAACTACGAAATATTTTGGTAATCGTTTGTCTTGTGCCGATTGGGATGATTTACATGATACACACTTGAGCTCTCGGTGGCGGATAGATTTAAAAAAAATAATATGTCACGATGGATGGTTTGGTGATCGTTTACATAGGGTGATGGGTGATGGGGGAAAGAACCCGCTTTTGGGAGGATGACTGGCTTGGTACTAGGAAACTTTCTTGTAGAGATCGGCGCTTATATTCCAAAGCGGTTGACAAGGGAGTTTCTATGTCGGATAAATGGAGAATTGAAGGTGGCCATTGGCGTATTAAATGGCGTTGGCCTACGACTCTAAGCCAAAGGAAGGTGACATTGCTACACCACAACGACCTAGAGCTTGATGTCTACTTCCCGATTGGCAGTAATGATGCCTGGGTATGGACTGATCCGGGCTCAGGTAAGTACACTGCACGCAATGGCTATAAGGCCATGATTTCTGATCGTATGGAGCTATTACCCGCTTCA
>JAOWBN010033028.1:0-10224 GCA_028565015.1 Pinguicula moranensis | reverse complement strand
GATAAAGCCTATGGTTGAGGATTTGCCTGGGAGTCAATACTCACCTCCGGTGCTTGAAATGCCTTCTTCCTTAGGACTGTCGCCGAGTTTTACCTTATTAACAGCTGCAGATGTAGACAGAGGTGTAAAAGTATCTTCTTTTGATCAACTAGATCACAAAATGAATTCTGTTTGTGGATCTGGAGTACAAATTCTGCAGAGCCATGAATTGGCTGCTATTCCTCAGGTACTACTTATTGTTATTTTGACTATATCCAATTGCAGAACTTTTTTGATAAGCAGGTGCTTCTCTAGCTTAAACTAATTGCAAAACTTTTCTAGCTATATCCATGATATGGGTGCATCAAGAAACTTGCATTTCAGTTGGATAATCCACTTTACATGAGGTTCAGTTATTAATAAACTGTCTGTAATGAACCAATTCACGCTTGTTGCATGATTGAGATTTATGATTATGAAAATTCTGTCTTTTTAGATGTCCATTGCAAATGGGGCTGGAAGAATCATCATTGACAATTCTTTTAGTTTTGTGTTATTAATGGACTAGAGCAAAATGACTCTATTAAATTTCAGTACTTCTATTTAGTGAAGTTACTGGAACTCAATACATTAAATGACGCAAAGCATATTGGGTCACAACGGAAATGACCTCTTTGTATACTTATAAAAGTAAGGTCGCGTACGTCAGACCCTTAGACCCCAACCTAGTTGGGAATATATTGGGTACGTTGTTGTTGTTTTGTCTTTTTAAGTTGATGATTGTGTGATGCATTTCAATTACCGTCCAATGTATCTCACTTATAAATGTATATACATATTTTTCTGCTTGTAGGAAGGAGGCATCAGTTCCCATTGCAGTCCTGTCCTTGCTTTGAAAAAATCTTTTTCTGGAAGGGAGCAAATACAAGTGCAGCTGGACGCTTCACTGGATACACGACAGCTGCCATTTTTTTTGAGCAAATCTGTTAGTGGTACTCCGAGGGTAGACATAGGTGTTAGAACTATATTGGATAATAATCAAAATCTGGTGAAATTCGGCATGGTTGCAGGAGAGCCATCCATTAATAGATTAACTCCCAAGGATGAGGAGCGATTTACCAGAGACTTGAACGTGGAGCCTGATAAATGGGTTTCTGACAACAAAGAATCTATACCTCCTTGCGGTGAGCAGTTGCTGCTCAAACAAGATGGTTCGTGCAATATTACATGTGAAGCACTTGAAGGAGTAAGTACCTAAGTTGCCTTTCATGTTAAGGATAATCATCTGTATGTCGAATGAATAATGTACCCTACTGTTGGCTTGGTCCGCAGAATCGACCTCTTGATGATCAACAGGAGACTCTCGCTCCCCCACCCAACAACAATGCAGAAAGGTACTTCTTCCCCATTGAATCACAACACGTGAAGGGCATAACATTGCCTGATGGATCAAGTTCCGGGAAGATGCATCTATTGGAACAAAACCGTGCTGTTGAAAAAACCCCAAGTCTCGAACTTGCTTTAGGGGCCGAAACAAAACCATATATGCAGGGCATCTGGCCGTTGTTGGCTGGTGAAGCAAAAGTAAATGCGCAACATAATCTTGACGAGAGGAGCATCAAGCCAGAGAAAGATGTATCAGCATCTCTTTCACTCTCACTTGCCTTCCCGTTCTCACAATGAACGATCTAGAGATAACGCGCTGTGAAGGCTAAGCAACTCATTACTGAATGGCATGTATGGTACGATTTAGATATAGGCAATTGGGCCGTGTTAAATGGGTCTGGCCCATCTGCCCCACCAATATATAGGAAATTGGCCAGACCAGTCTGTATTACTTGATGGACTGGGTTGGCTCGTTAATTTTAACTTGCCAGGCTAGGTCCAATTTTTTAGCTTGGTGTTGGCCCGGCACAGTCAATTTTCAGGTCATTTTCAAGTCTTTGTCTCAGGCCATTTTTTTTAATTTTCCACTAAGATAAATACCTGCCTTGGTGTAGTTGATTGAATACAATTTTCATGGGTTGAAGATCCCAAATCATCAAAACCTGCGGACATCATATGGGTCATTGTAGAAATAAAAAATGTTAAAGATGTTTTTTTTGTACAAAAGAAAAAATGGCAATATGAAATAAAGACGACCTTGAAGAAAAAATGGCCCAATTATCTGGCATAAAGAGTTACGCAACAATGTATTAGTAAATCCAAGTTTCTACTCACGCATACAAACATTAATTGTAATTAAAAAGAAAACAAAATTAAAAAAACTGGGCACTTTACATAGAAATTGTGACTTTTAAAAAACAAGAAAATAAAATTGAAAAAAATTAAAAAATAGAAAAATGGGCTGGGCCAGACCAGTCTATGGTGTCGGGTTGGTTATGGCCCATATTTTTTCCATGTCGGGCAAGCCAGACGCCAAAAAAAAATGAGCAAGTTGAGTTGCTAAACCAGTCCAACAACCTAGCAAAAATGGGTTTGGTTAGCTTATCCACCCATATGTCAACCTCTAGTTTCACTATCCCGTTCTAAGTTCACTGTTGATAACTCGAAAATCCATGGAATTTGCTCTTGGCATACAAAACTCTATTATGCATACTATCACCCAATGGTATCACTGCTACGGTTGTAGTGTGTGTTTATACCCCAACAACTAGTATCTGAGCTCGGTTTGTAGTGATTATGTAAGACTCATGGATAGAGAAGGTGTGCGAGACGAGGCAACAACGAAGATTGTGGAAATCTATTTGCTCATCACAGTGCTAGTCTTTCTGAAAAAGGTGAGTAGCCATAATTGCTACTGGATTGAGCAAAAGGAAATTGAACAAGAACCGGGGCTAAGTTGTCTCGAGTAATTTCAATTTCATTCTACATACAAAAATTTAGCTCCACTATATCATTAACCTTATATGACATTTTATCTTATTTGATCAAAATAAGTTAGTTTGACCAAATAAGTTTATTTTGAACTCCTTCTACCTATAAGATGAATTAAGAAATAAGTTATTTCAAAAACTTGACCAAAAAAATAAATCACCTTATCAATTTTCAGTTACCTTATCAAAACTCGATCATATTATCAGTCTGATTTGCTAAACGGAGTTTTCTACACAAGATATTATTGTACACATGAATTTCTACCATCTACATGGCACCCGCGGGATCTTGATCCTTGTTTTTGGAAGCGTCTCATGTAAAATTTGATTATGCTAAAACTCAATTCATTGCTTCTGCTTAGAAAAGTTTTTATATCATATTGTGTGAAAAAAATCATTATGGTTATGCACGGCGACCCCCCGCATGAACCAATTCAAATTTGGGCCAAGACTCTCCAAATTTGAAGGGTCTGCAATCGTGACCCTAACGCGTTATTTGCACTCAATAGGAATTGACATACTTGATACTTTCATGAAAAAGATTCCTTCCAATCTTCAATGCCTGCGTATACCGTACACCAATGTAAAGTACAAAAATGAATAGTTTCATCAACGAATTGCACTCATCACGATCCAGATTCTGTCATATACAATACTGCGTTTCATGCAGCAACAAGTGATCTATGAGGTCCAACTTGTTCTCAAATGTCAATGCTTCAAACTTCTCAAGATCCCCGAGCAACTGTGCGACCTTCTGCATTTTTTACTCCTCGTTTGTCCAGACTTCAATCTTGAGTCCATCTTCCTGGGCCGTGAATAGTTTCTTTACTCATGCAAGCATTTCATCTGTATGTTCCAAAGTTTGACTTGACTTGCTATAGAAACTTGATTGGCTAGTCGTGGAGGTCTTCCTCCTCTTAGAGTGATTGACATTTGTCTCTCTGGCAAGAGCTGTAAGTTCCTTTCCAGAAGTTACTATAGCGTTTTGTTGGTAAGAGTCTCCTATTCCACAATAGGCTCGACAACGTCCACCATGTCAACTTCATCATCACATCTTAGGGTCGGTTGTCGGTCCTCTTCAGTATCACTGTAATCTTTTGCTCCATATCTGTATACCTGTGTCTGGCCAAGGAACTCACGCCAGTCCTCATGAAATGGAAAACATTTCCCCCTTAGATTGAGGAACTTGTGTTCACTTACAAAACATTTCCACTGCCGTTATATATGCTAAGCTCACACAACTAGAGCCAAAAACAACAACCATATATCAAAAGTCTTACCTTTGCAAACTCCTTTCACAGGTTTGGAAGGTCTACCAGCGGGGTATGTGTTTACTAGTCAATGGAAGTGCCATTAAGTTGTGCAAAGTCATGCACCAGAGTCCAGTCCTTTTTCCAATTGTGCTTCTTATTAGAGACATTAGAGCCACCAATCTTGCTTTCTCGCACAATTTGGTTTATCCGTATAGCACACTTCCAGTCTCATAACCTTCTAGAGTAAGCTCTTTCAATGCTTGCACCATTGCTCGCCCCTCTGCCAGTGTAAAATAAATCTTTTTTCTCCTTTAGAGTCTCTTCCTTCATCATTTCACTTGAATTCATCACTACAGATTGTTTGTCTGTAGTTCTTGGGCTCTTGAATAATCTTTTAGTAGCTCTCTACTTATACCTCTTGGACTTAGGTTAGGTGTGTCTTCATGCATCACCGCGGGTTGTTATTGATAAGCAAGGATGTCATCTTGGTTAATTACTGTAGCCATCCATGAAGTGCATTAACAAGGTTATGTTGCCTGAGTAACACAATACAAATTTTGAGTCCTCAAACAAGTGCATTAGCATGCTAACTCATCGGCTAACACAGTCCTACACATAAGTTATCCAAGAAACAAAGGTTAATGAGCAATTGTAGTAAAATCATTAAAGATACTCAAGGAAATGGCATGCATGTTTCCCAGCGACCCATAACATCAAAATAATAAAGAATACCCGTAATTTTCAAACATTCAAGACAATATAAACCATACAACAGGTACGCCCGCAAATGTCAAACAATCAAGACAAATTAAAAAGCTTCGAACGAGGTTAAGGTTACACGTATACAGAGGACAACCTCGAAGCAGTGTTCGCTGTTGTGCTCAACAAACACATGTATGGAAAGACGACCAAAAATTCTGTGTCTTTGTCGGAATTGAAATCGTATGCGGGGACTAGAACGGATCGTCGCACAGTAGGGATGCTTTGTCGCCTGCGTGGGAAGTAGAAAATGTGGGATATATATGGGTTGAATGGTATTTATATGTGGCATAAATCGTAAATACAATGTAAAGATCGAGGGTAACGTGTAGTGGGTAATTTGAATGTTGGACAACCGTGAGATAACGTTTACAATCCACAATGTATTCTGTATATTCTCAATTAAGTTGGGATATGGGAAACCGTGAGATAACGTATCATGTCGATTTTTTAGTGATAACTTATCCAGAGTTATCACTAAGTCATTCCAGGCCACGGGATAACTCAATTACGTCAGGGATTACACGAATGTGTGTACTAAATATCATGTGTGTACTAAACAACATGTGTGTGTGAATAACTCATGTAATTCAGAGTTATCACGCAGTAAATAGTCTACTAAATAGACCCTAAGTGTTCAATACTGAGATAACAACATTTCATAAAAATATTCACCATGAGAAGGTGATTTCAAACACATTCAGTAATGCAAATTAATTTCTCACTGAAAATGATTTAATTACTAAACTAATACATCACATAAGATGGAGAATACTTGAGCAACAAACAGTTCTTAAATGACTTGTCTTCATGAAATTTAGTCACATAAGAAAAGAAAAAGATAAGAACCAGCTGATTGTGATTGTAGCCAAATGGGAAACAGAAGGCAAGCATGTGTCACTTTAAATATACAGCAAGATGCAAACAAAGCTCAGGGTATGGGTGCCTCCACCAACCCAAGCCAATTCTAAAATCTCAGCCAGGAAGAAAGCAAAAGGAAAAGTCAAGTCGAAAGCACCAAAAAGTTTAATCCTTGCACCATGAATAGAGACAATATTAACAGGTCAGTTGCTAACAGAAGGTTAAAAGGAGAATCAGAACTGAGGAAGTATCTTTAAGACGCGCATAGCCGCCCACTGAGGGCCGGTTTTGTATCAATAATAATTTTTTGCTTTTGTTTTTTGTTTTACTTCTTCTTTTGATTATAATTATCCTTTTAATTTTGTATTTTTTTGAGTGTTTGGTAAAATTATGAAAAATTGAAACAGTTATTGTAAAAGAGTTTGCAATCAAATTTTATAAGTTAATTAAACAGTGTTTGTAGTTAAATTTGGTGAGATAACTTTAATTTATTTATGAAATTGCCATTAAAAGTAGAAATAGGAAAAAAAGTAAATTCCTACCTACTTCTGAAAAAAAGAGTTTTGGTTGGAAAAAAAGAAGAAGGAGAAGGAGAAGGAGAAGGAGAAATGAAGTTTAAAAACACTGTTTTTGAATTAATTTGAAAAAAAAAACATAATAAGAAAAATAATCTGAAAAATAAGTAGTACAAAACAGACCCTAAATGATACTAGAAAAAATGGTTATAGCTGTTTATCTTCAGCAAATGCTTGTGAGAAGAAGAAACAAAACTACCAAAGAGGAAGCTAATGGGAAGAAAATTTTAAGACATTTGATAATGACAGAGAATGTACATTATGGAGAGTAAAAAGAAGTAATAATATTAGACGGAACAAAGTAATCAACTATGCTAAGAAAGAACAAATATTAACGACAAACAAGACAAGGAATTAAAATGCCAAAAACTGAATAGTAAGCCAACTGGATAAGCTATCACCAACTCTGACCAATCTTAAGGATATCCTATTTTGAGAGAGAGAGAAGGAGAGAACGGAGTGAAATATAGAAATAATGCTAAACTTTAAAAGAAGCCAATCTCCTACCTGTTCAGGTCCACCATTTTTTGACCCAAATTGTCTGCGGACGGCACTATATCTTGTAGCAATACAAACAGCTTTAGATAAAGCCTACGAAGCAATTGTTACAATTTCTTGTGGCGCATATACCATTGTGCCATAAAGTAACTGCCAAGGCATATCAGATAGCTTAAATTTTCCATCCTTTATTACCTGTGCAACCCTGAGAAATGGCAAGAATAACTAATAAAACCATCACACACATGTATCTGCATGTATTCCAAGCAGTTAATTTCAAACACTCACCAAGTAATGCATTATACATGTCAAATGCTGGGTTGGCTTTCTTGGTTCATTTTTATTTCTCTAAAGTAGACATCTATGTATTGCTATAATTAGAGTTCTACCCCCCAAAAAAGGCTAAGTGATTCAGTTGAATTCTAACAACACCTATCATCTAGAATAACTCAGGAAGTGGACAGAAAAATCTGAAAACACAGTGCAACCATAAAGAAATCATGAGAAGATGGAACAGAAGAAAATAGATAGAGAAATCAAAATTAGAAGAAAATTGTTACTGCTAAAGTTAGAAATGAAATTTAGAATGCAATGTTGCTTCCCAGAAGACTAAATGTTTTTTGCCTTAATAATTATCAAGAAGCATTCTTCATTTCAAATGACCATGTATATGCAGGCAAATCTCTAATATTACAAAAGAACAATAGTAGTTAGCACAGGGACAGAAATGTGAACGGAATACATATAATTGACAGCATACCACATCAACATCTGATTTTTGGGAATGCGAACATGATCAAATCTCAAGACTCCGTTGTCCACGGTGTCACAAGCTCCATTCCCAAACTTTGTTCCAAAAACACCGACAGTTACTCCAGGTAAAGGTTGATGGTCTTTCAAGCTCAATATTTGAACGATAAAACCTAAAATATTATTGTTATTGTCTTATGCCATAAAGGATGATAAACGCATCAATTACATAAAAGAGTAGAACATGTAGTGGCTTGCACATACCCTGAACACCATGATCTTTCCCATCTGTGATGAGGCGCGCCCAGTCCACCACTGGTTAGCAATAAACACAGGATAATAATTTACCTTTCACGGAATCATGACAAATATGAATTGGATTTCATGTAAATGAAGGTAACTAACAGAAATCAGCTGAAATCTAAAATCACAAGACATAGAAGACAAAGATTTTGCAAGAATGCTTATCAAAAAAAAAAAAAAAAGATTTTGCAAGAATAACCAAAGATAAAGCAACATGTTTACTTTTCCTCTGTAAGTAACCGACTTTTTCCCTTATATTTAACTCACGTTGCTCGACGTCCATGTAGGACTATGGATCACAAATTTTTCAGTATGAGGATCAAATGTAGCAGTTGTTTCAAGGCCTTGTACATTGGATCCATGACCAAGTTCAGTTCGTGCATAGCAGCCAATTATTTGCATCTTATACACCAAGATCCCTATAATGGAAATTGACAATGTGACAATTATGACATTTAGATTTGGTGAAGAGCGGATGTTGGCGATGATCTGAATGCCGAATTGCTTTGTGATCTACTATGAGCTAGGTGAGCCATGTACCAGATCACCCGTGGCTATATCAGAAAGAGGGTATGAGGATAAGGCAGAGTAACCAGATCATCCACAAAGAATCTATCTAGTGGATCTACCATGAGATGTAGATCATAGTGCCTCTATATCGGCCACTCTTTGTATTTTTCCATTTTCTTTCAATTTTGTACATTATATATTTTTTATTTATGAAAGTTGGCTTATCAAAAAAAAAAAATTTGCATCTTGTACGCCAATAGCAACCGTTTCTCCTGTTGTTCGTCGGTGCCCTAGCCTTTTATGGCTGGTACAAACATCCCCTAAACAGGATATAGTTCATTAAGTCACAACAAGGAAGACTTAACATAAAAACTCCAGCATATGAACTGTTCGAAAGAGCGGGAAAGAAAATCTTGTTTAGCAATATTGAGAGTAGAAGCTACCCATTGAAGATCACTATAAGCTGGTTCATCGATATAGAACCTTAATTTTTATTCTAAATAATAAGCAAACACGTATTTTATTAATCATAATTCTTGGGGTATATATAGACTAAAAATTTAATCATAACTGAATTTAGAATCATAAATCCTATAAAACTTTACTAAGCTCTAACTCTATTAGATAACCAAACAATCATATCAGATAATTATTAAATAACCTAGTAATTATCAAATACCAACACGCACCCTCAAGGTGGGCTTCACTAAGCCCATCTTGACACATAGTTCAGTAGTCGATGGCCTCCCAGTAGTCAATGGTGGCCCATCCAATTCCCCATTCTACTCTGGCTCATCTAGTATCCGCATATCTGGCCTGTCCCTCCTTCCACTCTGGCTTATCCAGCATCCGTAGATCTGGCCAGTCCAGTTCCTCCTTCCAATCTATCGCCGACACACATCTCTTCAGCACTATCACCAACACACAACTCTTCAGCACCCTCGCCGACACACGGCTCTTCAACACTTTCGCCGACACACGGTTAATCACCATCTAGCCAATGCATGGCTAATCACCACTCTAGTTAACACATGGCTAATCACCACTCTAGTTAATGCATGGCTAATCACTACTCTAGCTAATGCATGACTTCTCACTAATAGCTAGCCAACACATAGCTTATCACTGCTCTAGCCAACACATGGCTAATCACATCCCAAGTGAACACGCTCGACTCCCCCTGAGCTAGAGTCTCACGCTCATTACTACTAAGTCGTATTGGTACTCCCAGCTGGATACTAGACACTCCTCTTGCCAGCTCCTCCAACTTAGGCATAGATTTCCATCTTACTGGCACCTCTAGCTCAATCATAGATCTCCATCTTGTTGGACCTTAGCTTAGTGCTAGACACTCTCTCGTTGGTCCCACAACAAAAGATGCCAACTCCAACCAGTAGCAGTCAAACACTGGAAGGGTAAAATATCTCCAACCCATAACAACACGGCAGCAGTCCAACACCTTACTATCGATAACATCTCCAGAACTCGAACCTAAGAATACCTCTAAGATAGAACGACAACAGTTTCACCATGCAATCGATAGCACCTCCAAGATGGCACAACAGTAGTCCTATATCGTGCAATCGAAAATATATCTAATACATAACTGCACGACAACAGTACAACACCGTGCAATCGATAACCTTTGACCATCAAACCAAAAACAACACTTCCACATCCACTTATCAACAAATCATATGTCAACCTTCAACACAATCATAATAAATCCTCAAAACAAGACCTAATTGGTGATCCAAATTTAGGCGATCAGCATCGAACACACTTGAAACACTAGAAACTTGATATTTGTATATCTTGAATGCATTACACAATGTTTTGCATCATATTTATAGGCTACAA
>JAOWBN010033017.1:0-10225 GCA_028565015.1 Pinguicula moranensis | reverse complement strand
TGTCTGTTATGATCATGCATCCTGAATTTGGTAAGTCCTTATACAGAGAAAAGTTCATTGGCTACCTGCAGTCTGAGTTAATGACATCAGTTAGATCAAATAGCCCAGGTACACTGCTTGAAGCTATTGCCTCAACAAAGAGACAGAAGCTCTCAGTGAACTCCCTCATTGATAAGGTGATTGTTGGTGCTACGTTGAAACCAATTCCTCAAATTGTTACCAAACAGGCACTCAAATCCTGAATAAGACTAAACCTGTTGCTCCCCAAGTCGAAAGGAAATTCATCTTTGACGTAAAGATGAAGGAACAAATAGAAAAGAAGCTATGTTTCAAGTGTGGAGGACCCTATACTCCTGGTCATCAGTGCACACCTAAAATATATGCACTGCAAGCAGACACTGGTCCTGCGATTGTATCGGTGAAATCTGTGGTTGGGGAAATTAGTAGTGAAGAAAGTATGGTTGGTGAAGAGTGTGATGAGGGGAGTCTGTCCATCAATGCCATATGTGTCAACACAAGCCTAAATACTTACTGGATTCTACAAGGGTGAGCCTCTCCAGATACTTATTGATGGTGTGAGTTCTCACTGCTTTTTAGATCAAAAGTTCTCTGATAGGATGGGCTGCAACTTGAATATGCAAAATCTATGGTTGTTGAAGTTAGACTTGGGCAATCAAAAATTCGGAATCGGAATGACCATTTTTTTTAATTCAAAATTGAAGTATTTCAAAAATAAAATCGGGTTTCCAATTCCGTTTCGTATTGTTGTTCAAAATTTGAAATTTGAAATTCGAAATCGATGTTCAAAAATTCAAAATTCAGAATAGTACTAAAAATTAAACTTAGCAGCCTTTGTCGGAAATTCAGAATTCAAAATTGGGAATTCAAAATTTGGAATTGATGTTCAAAAATTTGAAATTTCGAACAGTAATAAGAAATTAGACTTAGCAGTCAGCAACCTTTGAACAAAATTCAGAACCACAAGTTGAAGTTACAGTACAGGATTTTCACAAACCCAACCATTTTTCTGCATCATCCCATTTAGGAGGAGCATTTTTTCTTGCAAAACTCTCATTGTTGAAGCCATTAATGCTCTCACACTGTACCAAAAGATATACCTTAAAACTTTAGAGCGCTTTTTCATTTTTCTCTTCTTCTTTGAGCTTGGACTATTAGTGGGTATTATGGGTATTTCACCTGCCTCTGACAAATCTGCTTCCATGTCATTATCTTCAAAAGAGAGACTCTTCTTCTGCGTTTCCATGACGAGAAAAAGCTATAGATGAGGCTGGTCATTTTCCTTTTCCACGAACATGTTGATCCATCTATATCTATGCAATGGCAAAGTAACAAAAGAAATCGACATTAAGATAAAACTGTAAACAAGATAACAATTGTGAACCAAAAAAAAGTAACACATTGTAAATGCTTAAACACGGAACTATTGCTGAATCAAATGCCCATAAAACAAGAAGGAAATCCAAAAGGAAGAAAGCAAAACCTGAAAATTCAGAAATAAAAATAACGTAGAAACTGATAGAAGTATTCTTGCTTAATCAAACGCCCATATAACAAGGAAGAAATCCAAGAAAGCAAAACCTGAAAATTCAGAAAAAAAAAGTAATGAATAAACTGAGAAATTATTTCATTTTTTTTCAAAACTGACCAAGATGTGCACAATTAGGCAATGAACAATTTGAATTTTGAACATGACAACACCTTGTAAGTAGAAGTCAAATCCTGAATAAGATGTAGCATGTTGAAATTAACCACCCTAACTGATCACAACATTCACAAACGCATAGATTGAAGGAAGCAACATTAGTCGCAGGAAGCAACATTCACAACATTCACAACATTCACAAAAGAAAGCTCGTATGAATTTTTAAATAAGTCACTGGTCAGCAACAACAACATTCACAACACTTAGCATAGATTTGATTTTCAAGGGAGGTATGAATTTTTAAATAGGTCAGCAAACAACAAATACTAATCTCAATCTAAAACATCCAAACGAGATCTTTACATCATTAGTCACAGGAAGAAGTTGCGTCGAGCATCAACATGAAGAAAATAGCAAATCCCCAGCGAAATAGGTAGCATTTGCGCACAAAGGGGGAAGAATTTCTTACCCGATGGCTTTTCCTAGAACCAAAGGAAGCGGGCTGCGACTGCAGGATGAGGACTGAAGATTGAAGGAAGCTGGAGTATGGAAGACTGAAGAGGATGAGTCGCAGCCATCCGATTATGAAGATGA
Organism: Pinguicula moranensis; assembly: GCA_028565015.1. Lineage (NCBI taxonomy): Eukaryota > Viridiplantae > Streptophyta > Magnoliopsida > Lamiales > Lentibulariaceae > Pinguicula > Pinguicula moranensis. The sequence continues at coordinate 7,968 of JAOWBN010033017.1, read as the reverse complement.
AGGTCGAATCGAACGAAATCTAATTCTAAAGATGAAGGTCGAAGGTCGAAGTCTCGAAGAGGATGGTGCGGAGTCGCAGCCATCTGATTCTTGAATTAGGCATAGGCACTTGGCCAATTAAACGAAACTATGTCGTTTCAATAATAAACGAAATGACACCATTTTAATAAAAATTAGATTTAAAAAAAATGGAATTCAAAAATTTGCAAATTTTGAACTGAAATTTCCGATCCATACGAATTTCGATTCGGAAGATGAAATCTTCTACCGAATTCGATCCAAAATCTCAAATAATTATTCGAGTTCTGAAATTGGAATTCAGAGACGTTCGGAATTCAAAAATTCCAAATTCCAGACGTCGATTGCTTACCTCTAGTTGAAGTTGTTAATGATGTTAGGAGTGTCAGTAAAGTGAATGTAAGGATTATAGATGGAATATGCAAGGGCAAGAGTTCACTTGCTGCCCTAGAATATTCCCTCTTCACAGTTATGATTTGATAGTAGGGGTGACTGGTTAAAGAAACATGGTCCAGTCCTATACAACTATGATAAGATGATAGTCACGTTCAACAAGGATGATCGCCAAACACTTGTACAAGTTATCAAGAGTGTAGGAGAACTGAAGTATTTGTCTGCAGAAAAGATGACCAAATTGATTGGTAGTCGGTTGGTTGTTGTTGCGGGAAGAATATATGTGATGGATAAACCTGATGAAGAAGAAGTAATAACTACTAAGTTGTTTAATGTGGATCTGGGACTTGTAGACAGTTCCATACTCAAGGAGACTTCTGTTGGGAAGTTTGAGATTGTGAAGACTGCTATCCAAGGTGATGATGAAACCTTCCAGTCTAAACTTGATCTCCTGTTGAAGGATTTTGCTAATATTTTCCAATAACCTACTGTCTCACCACCTACTAGAGGAGTTGAGCATAGCATCACCCTAATACCAGGGGCTAATCTGAGGAAGCAAGTTCATTACCGCACATCACACTACCAAAAGATAAGATTGAAAAAATTGTAAGGGAACTGCTAGGTACGGGTTTGATCAGGAGAAGTCACAGTCCATTTGCTTATCTAGTATTACTAGTAAAGAAGAAGGATGAAGGATGACACATGTGTGTTGACTATAGATATCTCAAGAGCCTCGCAGTAAAGAATAAATTTGCTATCCCGATTAATGATGAATTGTTGGATGCTACATGGAGCAATCTGCTCTAGTAAATTGGATTTGAGATCTGGTTACTTCCAGATAAGAATGGTGGAGAGTGACATATATATGAATAGCTTCATCACCCACCATGGACAATTTGAATTCTTAGTAATGCCATTTGATTTGTGCAATGCTCCATCCACCTTCCAAAGCTTAATGAATCGGGTATTCTCTGATTTCATCAGAAAGTTTGTATTAATTTTCTTTGATGATATCTTGGTGTACAACCAAAGCTGGAAGGATCATTTGAGTCATCTCAGAACAGTGTTAGAGGTGATGAGGAAGAACAAATTGTATGCTAAAGAAACAAAGTGTTCCTTCGACCGAAGATCTATTGAATACTTAGTACACACAATCTCATAGAAGGGAGTGGCCACTGACCCTACAAAAATTCAAGCTATGTTGGACTGTCCTAGGCCTACAAATCTCAAGTCTTTGAGAGGATTCTTAGGGCTGACTAGCTATTACGGGAAATTTATCAAGGATTATGGGACTATCAGCAGACCCCTCACTCGACTGCTAAAAAAGATGCCTTTCACTGGAATTAGGAGGCAGGCATGCAATGGAAAAACCGGAGAGAGCTATGTGCACTGCCCCTGTACTATGTCTTTCTGACTTCAAGCAGGTGTTTGTGTTATAAAGTGATGCCAGTGATAAGGGAATAGGGTCTGTGTTAACACAGAATGGCCGACCCATTGACTACAACAACTGAGCCCTTGGCCACAAACAACATGCACTATCCACTTATGAGAAAGAACTTCTAGCAGTAGTGATGGCTATAAAAAAAATGGAATGGGTACCTGTAGGGTACACCATTCATTAACAAGACAGGCCAACAAAACCTTAAACATATCATGGAGCAGAGATTGAATACCATGCTCTAACAAAAAATGAGTACTAAGTTATTGGGATTTGACTATACAGTCCTGTATAAAAAAGGAGCAAAAAATAAGGCAGCTAATGCTCTTTTCTAGATTTAGCCCTAAGATTAATGCCAACTATTAGAGTATATCAACTAGTAGAGCTGACTGGGTGGAGGAAGTGGTAAGAAGCTATACTCAAGATATCCATTTTACTGGTCTTATAAAAACCAAAATAACAGACCAAGCAACTTATCCAGAGTATTAGTTACAAGTTAGACTATTAAGATGCAAAGATAAAATCGATGGAAAAAGGGACAAACCTGACATCTCAGCTCATGCTGGGTTACTCCAGACCTTGGACTGTAGGAATTTTGGAATCTTTTCTGTGTCATATTGCAAGAATCGTGTGGAAGCGTAAAACTTGTGTGTGTAGGCAAAACAAAAAAAATTTAGAATTCCTTTGACATGGATCCTGCTAATTTACACAACTTAAAGCATAAGGGTGAAGAAATATTTTACACCTCTAGCATAAACACAATTATTGAGAGTATTCTCATTCCTATGAGGTGTCCAAGTGTGTTGCCTCTAGAGTAGTCCACACCACCACTTCCCTTGAGCTTTGTACAACTATTGTATAACTTATATGTGAATATATGACTGCTAACTCTACACGTCCAAGTCTTATAAAAAGAGAAGAAACTTTTTCAAGTTCTTATCCCAAATCTTCAAGACCCCTCGGGTAAAGAGAGAAAGTGAAGGAGGGAATTCTCCAAAAATTCTATCAAGACTTCAAAGTGCATTAATGTATCACATATGGTAGAGTTGGGGTATTTATAGAAGTTTCCATATTCTTAGGAAACTAACACATGTCAAACACATGTTGACACATGTAAGACATATGTCTTAGATGTGCTCAAACTTACTGACACATGTAAGACATGTCTTACATGTGCTCAAACTTGTTGAGATCAACATTTGATACATGTCCAAACACATGTCAAATTTATGTCTAAACTTAAATACACTAGGCCTGGATACCGGATAACGTAAATAATTTTTTTTCCATCATTTCCATCATCGGCTTCGGTATATCCGTTCCATTATATTAATGGACGGATACCGAATAAAAAATCTTGTTCGTTAATTTCTGTTATGTTATAACTTATGTTACTTGATTTTTCGTTTATGTTACTTTGCTTTTTGTTGGTATAATCTTATGTTTGAAATTTGTTGTTTTACAATATTTATCATAAAAATTACTTATGAGATATGTATGTTACTAGTTTATGTTCGTCTAATTACTTATGTATGTATGTATGTTAATTCTATGCATTTTGTAATTTTTTTTATTTTTTCATAATGTAAAAAAATGATTATTCAATTAAAAAAAATATTTTAATAATTTAAAAAATCAATAACGGATTTCCGTTATTTTCATTATTTTTAACAAAATAACGGTAACGAACATATTGGAAAATAGACGAAAATAAAAAATGCAATCCATTAAATTATCGGATGGAAAACAGAAAAGGGTTTTCCAGTTCCTGTATATCTCGTATCCACTCCTAAATACATATTTTATACATGTCTAACATGTGTCAATGACTTATCTAATTTTATGACACATGTCCTTTAATTGGTGAATAATTATTACAATTATATATATCTCATATACAATTTCATAGTAATTTTCCACTATATATATATTTAAACAATTAATGGAATTATGATGTATTTCATATAAATCCCACAAACTTTTTTTTATTACATTTGTGGCCCTATATTTACATACAAGTCTTTGGAGTTTCACAAACTTCAAATTACCCTTTAACCTTTCGGATTTTTCAAAAAATCCTCAAACAATTCGGTAATTCCAAAACAATCCCTCAAGTGAATGATGTTAATGTGTACGACCCTATAGGTTCTCAAAAACTTGGCAATGAATATTGATTTCGCATAATCAAATTATGTTTAATGAATCACACACTTGTAAATCATTAAACTCCAATTCAAACTCATAAACCATGAGTGACCTCTAGCAAAATATCATGGCTTCTAAGCATTGAGAATAGTTATGAAATGAGACTATCCTTTCAAGAATTAATTCTCACATAATTAATATCCTTTCACCTTGTTTATATCCCAATTTAGCATATTGAGGTTGTTTGTCATTCTCTTTAGATATATGCAAAAGATTTATTGTACTGGAGATCATGATCTTCGAGTGTTGATTAGAAATTCTTTTTTAATCAAACTCATACTTTGATCAAATGTTTTTATCCATGATCTCCTCCTAATATTTTAAGAATGGTTAATCCTTTATTGATCACTCGCAGTCCTTCCGTACTTCATACCACTCCCAAAACTATCCAATGTTACCCATTTACGGTGTAACTCCAAATAGAATCAAAGAGTGATATCTATACTCAAAATCTTTATGTTGATCTCAAGTTTAAGGATTATTTACATCTACTATTCTGTAGAGTATCAACCATTGATAATATGGTGATCTCTAGTCGGATCATTCTGATGTACTTGTCAACTACAAGCACCCATGTTCTAGCTTAAATGTCAATACACTATAGTCGATGAGATCAAATACTTTATTTTGAAGGAATCAGCTTAGAACTTGCTAACTTATCCGTATTAGTGATACATTATCTCACTAATACTATGGTTAGGGATATTTAGTATTGATAACTTTATTAAAGTGGTCCCACTATCACAACACCTTTGTGATACACTCTAAGTTTATCAGCACTAGGTTTCATTATTTGATATGCTATAATAAAACAAATAAATAAACAAACAATGAAGGTTGCTATAAATCATATACATAAATACAAAAATATTGTTACATAGACCCTAGGCGATTGGTCTTAGGGAAAAACACTAATATGAACATTCCACCATCTCTCTGGTCTAACATAAGTATGGATTTTATAAAGGGTTTACCTAAATCAGAAGGGAAAACCCAGTAATGGTAGTGGTGGATAGATTCATCAAGTACTCACATTTCATAGTCACGGCGGATCCTTAAAGTGCAGAATCTATTGTTAGGATGTTCCTTGATCACATATACAAACTACATGGTAAGCTTACAGAGATAGTCTTTGATAGAGATAAGGTATTCACTAGTAACCTGTGGACAAAATTAATGAAGCTAGCAGGGTACAAAGAGCTATGAGTTCAACCTACCACCCTCAAATGGATGAGCAAACAGAAAGGGTAAATCGATGCCTAGAAACCTACCTACGTTGTATGTGCTCAAAGAAACCTCACTCTTGGTGTAAGTGGCTTCCTTTTGCAGAACTTTGGTATAACACTTCATATCATACCATTGCTGAAAAAGAAGCTTATAAAAGAGAAGTTAACTCAGTTAAACCACCTGAGATGAGGGCTAATGGGAGTTTTTGTATATACTCCATTAAGATGTTGGGTAGGAGCGTCGAGTCAATCAAGAAAGGACCAATTGAATGGTTGTTGATAAATTGGTCTAGTTCTACTCCTAAGTAGGCAACTTGGGAAGATGCAGACTTCATCTTCCAACATTATCCTACTGATCCTTGTGGACAAGGATCTCAAAAAGGGAGAGGTAGTGTAACAAATTTAACCGAAAATGGTGGTACCTTCCTGGGGAATTGGAAAACAAAAGGGAAAAGGCAGCCGAGACAAAAAAGAAAGAATCCAAACGTAAGGTATGGAAGTTGTTGCACGCGTCCAAGACACAAGCTTGAGTACAGTTAACACAAGTGTGGCATGTAGCAATGTCCTTTTAGATGTATATTTCTGCTTTTGTGTTATGCGGTCAGAGGTGTATCATGATAGTTAAGATGGTTGTTTAAGCATGTTTTGTTAGTTAATGGTTGTATTAAGGGAAACTATAAATGTGTAATCTTCACTCTTTGAAGAGTTTTATGGAATGAAACATTACAATTTCTCCCCCACAACGTTTCCTTCTTGCTAAATCTTCCCCCCTTCTTCGTCACTTTCATCTCCAAACTGTTCTTGATCAATCGAAGTAACAAGCTTGTTACATAATCCTGCCATTAAAAAATAAGTGAGAGGCTAGATTGAATAATTTGCATTTTAGGTCATTAGGATTGAGTGGCATCCCTCTTGTAGAAAGATTAAGGAGAGTTAGTATCCGGTCTTGAAGCATCCGCTAAATGAAAGCTCTGACTGTTAAAGGGGATGAAGAGGACCATACTTTTAAAGGAGAGTGAGTATCCAGTCTTGAACAGCCTATCAAACTTGATACAAAGTTTTTCATTCTCAATCCACTGGTCTGTCCAGAAGCAAGTGTCCTCCCTTTTAATATTTTCTTTAAACCAACTGGTCTTTTCCATAGTCTGGTGTAGATCTCTCCGCCAGTTGGAGTGAGATATTTTTTTTCTGTCATATGTTCTCTGTTCAGCAGTCTCTTTTTACCAATAGAATTTAGGGAAAAAAATGTATTGTATTGATACTGTGAGAGTACATGGATTTATATAAACTAATACAAGAGAAAAACTGGAAATGAATAAAAAACATTTTAGAATAATCTAGAATATGGGCTCAAGCCCATATTCTAACACTCTCCTTCAAATTAGGACGAAGAAATCAACGATCCCGAGCTTGCAAGTGTATAACTACAAGAGTCTTTGGCCAATGGACTTGGTGAACATATCAGTCTTCTGATCTCCTGAGGTGACAAACTTTGGGAGGATAACTCCTAACTGGACTTTCTCACAAATGAATTGAATATCAACCTTAATGTGTTTCATTCTCTCATGAAGGACAGAGTTGGAGGACAACATAATAGCAGACTTGTTATCACATAATAATGTGGAAGAGTCTGTGACTGGGAACCCCAACTCCTAAAGAAGATAACGAAGTCACAGTATTTCACATGTCCATTGTGTCATAGCTCAGTACTCAGCTTCAGCGAACGACTGGAGACAACTGCTTGTTTCTTACATTTCCATGAGATAAGGTGACTCCTACGTAAGGTGCACAATCCTAAAGTAGAATGACGATCACCTTTCGATCATGCATAATCAGCATCTGTAAAGAATGATAGTTCAGATTGAGCTCCTGATCCAAAGAAGAGGTTGAGACCAGGGCAGATTTTCAGATACCGGAGAATATGATAAACTGATTCCAGATGTGTTGTCTTTGGTGAGTGCATGAACTGACTGACAACACTAACTACAAAAGTGATATTTGGTCTTGTGTTTTCCAGATAGATAAGGCGACCCAAAAGTCGCTGATGCACAGACGGATCTGACAATAACTTTCCCATTGATATGATTCTTTGCCGAACTTTTGGCAAAACCCCACACCCAATTCGGTGATTCAAAAACTCGATCAAAGGAACAATTTTGTTGTGGTTTTCGCCTGAAAAAAACTTGTTTCAACCAACAAAAAGACCACGATTTAAAGTAACTAAGAATGCCACCAATTAACCCCGTGAAGGTAACCAATGTATCAACCAAGAATCAAGGATAAGTTCCTATGAAAAACAACGCCACTCGACTCGAAAGTGAAAAGACAAGTCAAAGAATGGTTAAAACCAAAAGAGAATACAATTCTCACAATATGTAAAAATGTAAAACTTCTTGTTTTTTACAAGGGGGTGTTCGACCGCTTTATATAGGAGAGGGAGAACGTTTTTAGTGTCCTAAACAACCTCAAAAACATACCATACTAGATTAAGAAAAAAAACTAGTTTAGATAGGAAGAAACCTAGTTTGGATAAGTGTTAATTAAGTAACAACCTAATCTAAAGATTTGGATAAGAAAAAAGTAAGAAAGAAGAAGATCTAGGGGATAGTATTTGAGAAAGAAGTTTCCTTATCCATTGGATCCCTTCATTAATCTTAGATTTCTTCATTCTTTGGACATCCTTTATCC
>JAOWBN010033006.1:0-10225 GCA_028565015.1 Pinguicula moranensis | reverse complement strand
ATCAACTAAAAAAGATCAGAATTCTGCAAATAATCACCAGATAAAATCCACATGAAGGAAACCACCAGCAAGGAGGAGATGCCATAAACAGATACAATCTTTGATTGAGAGAGGAAGCCCGGGATGTAACCAGGTAATTTCAGATCTGCAGGACTATACGGATGACCAAACTCCCCTTGAGCACCCATTTTGCTGCAGTCCAATGCAGAAAAAAAAGATTCAGCAATATAAATAACCATGCTAATTGCACACATTTAGTAAATTATCAATGCTCTGTATCGAAAACACAGATTGCACCACAGACAATCAGAGAGAAATGCGGAAATTGCTCAATCAAAACAAAAAGGGATCTTCTTGCCCAGAAACTAGGTAAAGGGATTTGAACAACACCAAACTTTATAGATCAGGCTAAAAGCTTCAAGTAGGATTTTGATATTCAACTGAATTAAAAGATAAAATTCTTTCAACAAAGCTACACAAATTGAACCCTTTGACATGAAAACCACGATTCACATTATCCCGTCTTCATAAGAGAGAAGCCCCGTAAAAATATCAAACAAATACCGGCGACACTTACAGATACTTATTAATGAACAAACACAGTAAGGCTTAGGCTGGTTAGAACAAAAAAAAAAAGTCAGATGATAAAGGGTTCTATGGACTGTACCCTCGCAGAGTCTCTTCAGAGTGGCGAGGCGAGTGTGTTTCGCTTCGCTGGTAGAGAAGAAGAGTAAGTGGCTGTTTGCAAATTAGGTGGAAAAACACATTTTGGAAAGCCTATTTGGATTATTTATAATTTTTTTTGTTTGGTGTTTGATTTTTGGCTTTTGATAATGAAGAAGTAAAAAAAGCCCAAAAGTCATAAATATCTCTGGAATAACTTTTGAAATGCTTTTGGCGGTGACAATTTTGTAATTATTTATAAGTTTAAATTTTGAAAAGACATTTTTATAATAATTCTTTGCAAATACTATTTTTTGACTTTTGTTGTAGTAAAGTATATTTTGCCAACACTTTCCCATTTTTATAAAAAACTCTTTTTTTCAAAAGACCTTTTGAAAAGTTACTTCGACAAGCACAATAACTTATAAACACCCCCTAAGAAATCGGATCGGATTCTATTGGATTCTATTTCATGCCTGAGGCTAGGGGTAGGGGGACTGGACCACGCTGAGTTGGTCCAACCGTGAACCGGCCTCGTTTTAACTGTGCATTGGTATAGTCCGATTTTTAATCTTGGTCCCATTCTCAATTTCAGTTCATTCGATTTCAAACGTTTTTTACACGATTCATAAACTCGTTTCATGAACTACTGTTTTGTGATTATTTTTTTAGTTAATTTTGTTTTATGTCATTTAAATATTAAAAAATCATATTAATTTTTTTTTTATGTTTTATATAAGTGTATATAAATTCCTATAAATTATGAACCTTATATATAATACACAAGGCTAAAATTATGAGGAGACGATTCCGTTGATATTATTTGTGACACGATTTGTGACACTGTTTCCTTAAAAGTATATGTTTAGGGTCCGTAAGATTTAGGGTTTGGAGTTTATGATTTATATTTTTAGATATTTAGGGCTTTATGTTTTAGGGTTTATAACCCTAAACCCTAAAATTTAAAAACTTTAAACCCTAAAATTTACAAACCCTAAAAAATCCTAAACCCTAAGCTGTAAATCCAAAAATATAAACCCTAAGATATAAATATCTAAAAATCTAAAACCTAACCCCTACGGACTCTAAATATAGACTTTTAAGAAAACAGTGTCATAAATCGTGTCACAAATAATGTCAATGTATCTTTCCCCAATTATAAACTATTTATATAAATAAATAGGGGAAGATCCCCTCACACAATTTTTAACACAAGTTTTTAAACAATTTTCTTAAAAGTTCACTTTTAGGGAATTTAGGGTTTATATTTTTATGTTTTAGGGGTTTAGAGTTTAGGAATTAAGAAATTAGGGTTTAAGATTTGAATTTTAGGGTTTTGTATGATTTTAGGATTTTTAAGATTTTTAGTTTTTTTAGGAGTTAGGGTTTATGGTATTAGGGGTTTAAGGTTTAGGGTTTTTAGAATTTAAAATTTAGTATTTAGAATTTAAGGTTTAAACCCTAAACTCTGAACCGTCAACCCTAAATACCGTAAAAGTGAGTTTTGAAAAAGATTGTGTTAAAACTTGTGTGAGGTGATCATATCCCTAAATTAAATTGTTACTTAATAATTTATATATATAAGTTTATAAATTGCGAACTATATACACAACCTTAAAACCTATAATTATATATTTGATAGATTTTTTTATCTTAAAATTATATATAAACTATATAAACTTATAACCCCAAACTTATTTTAAAATTATAAATTTATCTATAAATTTAGGTGAATAAGTTATAGTATATATAACTATAGGGTTATGATTTTAAGGTTATATATAGTTTAAAAATTATAAACTTACATAACTTATAAGCTTGGATTTTAAGTTTATAGTTTATAAATAAAGATTTATAGGTTAAGAGTTATAAGTTTATATATAGATTTAGGGTTATAAGCATTGGTGCTCACAAGACTTATTGTTTTTTCCCACCAAGTCGAGACACCACCTTTGAGTTTAATGGAAATCAGCTTCAGCTTCACCTTGTCAGGAACCTCCCTGTACTCGAAGATGTGCTCCACCTCATTGATCCAATCAATGAAGCCCTCGAGTTGAAGGGAACCCGAGAATTCGGGCAACTCTACCTTGAAGCGGGCCTGAGGTGCTTTCCTTCCGTTCATCACGTCTTAGGCATCAGGGATTGGGATCATAGCGGCAGAGAAATTTCTTCGTTGTCATAACAAGAGGCTTGATGATGCTCTTGAGTTTGGGACTCCAATATACGAGTGAGATCCACAATTTATTGTCGCATCTCCTCGACCAATTCAACTCTCCTATCTTCTCGATCATGGGAATGACTTCATCATTGAAGTTACAGAACCCCGTCCATATTTCCATGCCATCAATATTTCTTTAAGAAAATGAGATATCAAGGCTTTGATACCAACTGATGTCGGGCTAAAGTTGTGATAAATCTAGGGGCAAGAAACACTCACACTCACACTCACGGATGCGTTGGATGATAAAGATCGAGGTATGGTCGAGTGATGTATAGTCTAAAGCCTTCAACGCTCGGCGTTAAACTATCGGACGTTGCCGATTGGTCTAAGGACTTATTCCTAGATCCAAAAGTATGGCTCGTGCTATCTCTTTAGATAACGACTTTGTCTTGGTCCAAACTTTGACCAGAGGGGCTCTTACGTGTCCTGAACAATAGGAGCACCCACATGCCCATGTCCAACTTATGGACAAGAAAATTGGTCGAGACACTCTACGGTCTACCAATAGAATCGACCTCTAAAAACTATGGACTATGGTTGGCCTGAACCATGACCAATGTTTTTGAGTCGTTTAGGTCCAAATTTGGTACACACTTGCTCACAAGGATCTTACAAGTCGGTTTGACTCAACTAAATCAAGAAGGCACGACAGAAATAAAAATTGACATGGATAACACTAAAAGAGCTACATCGATCGCGATAGTGCACCTATCTTGACTAGCGATCGTTCCTCTTGAACCATTCACCGATTTACTCATGTGAATTGAAATTTTCTTTGTGTATTCACTTTAGCCGTATCCCTGTGTCTATGGTAGGCCAAATCTCGCAAGATTGCCTCATTCATGGGGTCCGAAGTCTCGAACATTGTCTCGGTTGGCTCGAATGCTCCAACATCACTATGGAGAACAGAGTCTTAACTGTGCCCATTTTTGCCGCTAGTACGAAAATCTCATCATAGTCGATGCCATAAGTCTGATCGTATCCCTTTGCCCCCAATCGAGCCTTGTAGCGCTCAACTCGATCCTACAAGTGTTGCTTCATAGTGAAAACCCATTTGCATCCAACCATAGGGGTGGGCAAACGGGAATTCGGGACGAACATTGATCATAGTCGAACCCATCTAAAAAATTAACGGGACTAGAAATTTGGTCCCATTCCCGTTCTGAATACCCAAAATTCCAAAAATTTGAAAAATCGGGTAACGAGATGGGACAAATTTTGGGAATTTCAAAATTATATGCCTAAAAATGGATAATCGGGACGGGTATGGCCATTACCCGAACTCGTCCAAAAAATAAATGGGACCAAAAATTTGGTCCCGTTCCCTTCCCAAATACCCGAATTCTCAATTTTTTTGGGAATTCGAGTAACGGGATGGGATGGATTTCGAGTTTTCGGGAAATCCTGGAACCGTTTGACCACCCCTATCCAACCACCTCGTCGCCCGGTAGTACTGATACAAACTGTCAAATTTTTTTCTTCGCAATAGCCTCAAGTTCTTTTTACCATGGTAGTTCTCCACTTTAGATCTTCATTTGCAACCACCCAACACTTAGGGTAGAGACAATGTCCAAAGATGCAATAAATGCGCAATGTTTGAGTGATATGCGAGAGGAAGAAATATGGTAAGAAATATAATGTGAGAACCCATATCGATCAGGTAGGAACCCCGCATTACTGCGGGCGGTCCGTTGTACCTGTAGGGGAGGAAAGTAGGAAGATGAATCATATCACCTGAAGAATCAGAATTTGGGTGGTCTATGGTAGGTGCAGAAGGTGAAGGTGCCTCCGAAGTCGAAACAGGAAATGGCATAGGACGTGGGACAAGCGAATCCACTGTGTGCTTTCTTCTCTACCACTGGTGCCTCATGTGCACTATCGGCTCCCCTTGAGCATGAGTCTTCCTCACTATCCGACTCCTCATCAGTCAACACCTCCATAACCAGTTCTACAGTTGGCTCAATAACCAGACAAGGAAAAGAAATGCCCCTAACTTTCACTATTCGTGGCTTACCATCGTCACTGCTACTCTCCCCTCTTGCTGTACATGTCCAGTATCTGGCGAGTCTTCAAAGAATGAGCTCATTCTCCCAAAACGTGACATTCATACTCATAACCAGTTTCCTCTCCACTAGGCTATAACAAACATATCCCTTCTGAGTGGCGGGGCATCTCACAAAGACACACTTGATCGTCCTCGGATCCAATTTTACAATCCTCGAGCTGTTGTCCGGCACATAGCGCACACAACCAAATGTCCTCAAAGAAAGAATGTCACCCTTTATATTTTTCAATACATGAAATTGTGATTTCTACTCTAGAACTCGTGAGGACATCCTATTAATGAAAAGGTTGCAGTCTGGAAGTACTTCAGGACATTTATCGAAATCACTATACCCCATGCGACCTCAAGAAGATGATTTTTCTTCTTCTTTCTGTTACCTCATTCTGCTCTGTTATGTATGACAAATAGTCTGATGAATGCCTGAGATAGCAGATACTCTGCAAATGCCCTATTGGTGTACTCTGTCACGCTATCAGACCGTAAACCTTTCACCATTGCAAAGAAGTATGAACTTCTATGTGAAAATCTCTAAAATAAGCAAGTACATCACTCTTATTCTGAAGATAGAGGCATGTAACACGAGAGCAATAATCAATAAAATAAACAAAATATCAAAATCCATTAAATGCTGTTGAACAAGGACCCCATACATCATAATTTACCAAATCAAAGACACAAAAGTTCCTACTACCATAACAAACATATGAGCTCCTAGTGTGTTTGTCCAACTCACATGCATCACAAAACAATTTATCTTTACTAGCTTTTCCAAATAAATTGGGATACAATAGACTCAAAAGCGAGAATGATAGATTACCCAAACGCCTATGGTGAAGTATCAACAAGTTCTCCACACTTATCCTGTCTCTTCTAGATCTCTCCACTATGCACGAGAGGAATGAATCCATTCCCTTTCAATCCATGTACCACAAGCCATTACGTTATGTCTCAATTCCAAGAATCATTTCTGTCCTCTTCTCTCGGAAGATCACATTTGGAATATCAAACAAAACAATATAGTTTAGTTGGTGGACAATGATATTTATGGATAAGAGATTGATAGTCAAATAAGCATGCAAAACTTTGGACAAAATCAAAATGTTGGTAGATTGCACTGTACCCGTACCGACCACGGGTTGATCCATACCATCAACTCTTTTGATACTGAACGGAACTGTTAGGTGAGTATAAGAGAAGAACTTCCTAGCAGTGTCCGTCACATGTCCAGATGCCCCAGAGTCAATAATCCACTACGATGATTCAAAAGTGGAAAAAGAGGCAAGAACGAGTGAGTCACATATGCCTTGGGCTATGGCTCATGAGTAAGAAACATTACCCGAGAACGAATACGAGGTGAGTGCATTATCTCTCATCCCTGTTGCCTTCAACTTCCTCTGGAGCACCTCTAAGTATGCCCATTCCTTCTTAGAGAGGACAATACAAGGTACAAACTCTTCTTCCTATTCATCCACCATCAGATTGGTTTGATAGTCTCCTCGTTCACCAACTATAGTACCACCTTTTCCACCCGATTCTCTCTCATTGGGTAGTTTAGGACAAAATTGCATCAAGTGGCCTAATCTTTTCATAGTGGAAGCACATGCGAGTCTACCTTTGTACACCTGATCCTGCAGTGGCCAAAGCTTTCGCACTTAACACTACACTTAGCTCATGAGTGTAATGTCATCAAACTCTCTTCATGTATCATAGCAGCAATGGTTCATCCAATGACAAGATCGTAGCCTGGGATAGAAGGACTGATCTACTCGGACCAAACATTGGGTTCAGGTTCCTCAAGAACTTCAGAGTTCTCCGCTATTCAAAGGTCTTTCGCATCTTGCACTCCAGGTCGCTACAACTCGACATAGGCAAGAAGTGATCTATCTTTGCCCACAATCTCCCCCGACAAATGGCAACCTCCCGGATCTATCTATCTCAGAGTACCTCTGCATCGATCTCTAACTCAATCTAGAACACTCTCATCTGGTTTTCAGTCCAAGAGTAAGTCTTCTTTAGTTTTGCTAAGATGTTACTCACTAATCTAATATAGAATACTGAAGAGGCATTCCATGGAATCATCGAATTGAGTAACGAGATGAATATTTGAGCATGTGTGACTTTCCAATCATAAGTCTGAGCACAATCACTCTACTTCCCGTAAGAAATCCCTCTTATTTCTACCTAACTAAAGTGAAGTGGTATTAATCCAACATGACCAACTAAGGTAGGCAACCGGTCCATCAAGCTTCAAGTGTACAGACGGAAGATCTAGCTTGAATTGTACTTGGGTAACAATAGAGACGATGGTCATAGTTGAGGTATTCACTCCCTGTATGATTCCAACTAAGACATTCAACACCTCAAGATCGAGCTTCCTCATAATCTCCAATCCCTTACCCTCCACATTTTCCTCATTTCCTGTCATCTCTCACACAACAACTCCACAATCCAACTCAACAAGCAACAATCCAACTCAACAAATAATAATCCAACACAACACAACAATATCCACCAGTACAACTCAATAATCTCCCAAACCACCACGCCTAATTGGATTCTCCAACTTTAGACGAACACCACGACTCCAAAGAAACACAAACCAACCACCACCAATGACAAACAATCCATTTTCAAGAAACAAACTCTCCAACAAATCCAAACAAGTCACAAGTAGCAATAAACCATAATACTGGTGGGCCGAAGCAGGGGGCCACAAGGGGGCAGGGCTGTGGGCATAGGGGGCGCAGGCACACGTAGGAGGATGGGGGTTCGACGTGGGATTCCAGTAAGAGGTGATTTTGGGTGGTGGTGGTGGGTGACTTTGATACCAAATTAAAAGAGAAACAAGGTTTGGTCACAATAGATTTTTTATTCAATAATAGCCCTTAGGCTTATATAGGGTACATTAACAAACACATTGCCAATAGGTCCCTAGACTACTAATAAATGCCAACACAAATACTTCCAAAGAAGTAATAGAGGTCACATTTAGCAAGAAATACACAGACAAATCATGAATACACTGAGAAAATATCCTTCAGACTCATCTGGTTTTGGCCTTCTGCTTTTTAACATGGAATGCTGCGCAAATCTTTCTCCAGCTACGGATAATAATGACGCTAGGTATTATAACCCACCATATATTAGCGAAAACATAGTAAGCATAGTAATAGTATTTGGTTGCAGCAAAGTGGTCTCCTTCCAGTATAGCAGTGATAAAATATATAGCAGTTCCGTAAAGCTGCCCAACAGAAATGACTATCTGAAGTATGTGGCTATATGACTTGTTCGCTGTAATGGCATATCTGCAGAAAACAATGATCCAGTAATGTCAAACCTATAAGCAGCATTGCCATTTGCTCTGTTCAATGGGACCTAAAACAGAAATACGTCCCAAGTAATTATGCGTACATTGCAAGGAGAGAAGCGGGACCCTCCAAAACAGAAGTAACTCCTTCAACAGCGACCACCCCAGGATCACGTGCGGCATATCTTGAATCACCTTTGCTATATTCTTTCCCTGTTTTTTCTATATGTATAAGTAAAGTAGAAGCGACCTGATGCACAAGATCAGAAGTACAATATTATCCATGCCCTGGTGAGATAAGTTCAAGGACTTACAAACTTCTGCAAGAAACATTGGAGTAGCCTCCTTGTAAAACTCGGGAGAGAAAGCAAAGTAGCCCTCGAGAATAATGTGAGTTAAGCCCGTGAATATCCACCAGCAGGTAAGCAGTCTATCGACTTTTGATATCTTACGAAACCTCCCTGGTACAGGGAAATAATATGCAATTAAAGATCATGTCCTATCCAACGTGGTCTAGAAAAATGAGAGTATAGCAGTGAATCAACTAAAAAAGATCAGAATTCTGCAAATAATCACCAGATAAAATCCACATGAAGGAAACCACCAGCAAGGAGGAAATGATATAAACAGATAGAATCTTTGATTGAGAGAGGAAACACGGGATGTAACCAGGCAATTTCAGATCTGCAGGACTGTATGGATGATCAAACTCCCCTTGAGCACCCATTTTGCTGCAGTCCAATACAGAAAAAAGATTCAGTAAAATAAATGACCATGCTAATTGCAAACATTTAGTAAATTATCAATGCTCTGTATCCAAAACACAGATTGCACCACAGACCATCAGAAAGAAATTCTGAATTTGCTCAATCGATACAAAAAGGGATCTTCTTGGCCAGAAACTAGGGTAAAGGGATTTGAACAACAACAACCTTTACAGATCAGGCTAAAAGCTTCAAGTAAGATTTTGATATTCTACTGAATTAAAAGATGAAATTCTTTCAACAAAACTACACAAACTGAACCCTTTGAAATGAGAATCACGATTCACATTATCCCGTCTTCATCAGAGAGACCGTAAACAAATAAAACAAATGCCGGCGACACTTACAGATACTTATTACTGAACAAACACAGTAAGGCTTAGGCTGGTTAGAACAAAAAAAAAAAAATCAGATGATAAAGGGTTCTATGTACTGTACCCTCGCAGAGTCTCTTCAAAATGGCGAGTGTGTTTTGCTTCGCTGGTAGGGAATAACGGTAAGAATTGGATCGGATCGGGATTCTCCTATTTCATGCGTGAGACCGGCTAGGGTTCGCAACCTGACTTGTCTTGTCAAGAGGTAACGGGATCGATACCCAATAAAAACACTATGGATTAATTTTTTGGCTCACTGTGTCACCTGACTTGCCAAGTATCAATGGGGCCCGTGAGTCTTCGTTAGGATTAATCTGGCCTTGTCACCTTGGATTAGTCTGAGGGTTCCTCTACGGGATCCGAAGGATACCGAAGTGGGGGTCCCACCAAATAGGCTTGTCCCCTCCAAGGGGGTTACCGGCTAGGGGCTTGTCGGGGATTGATCTGTGGATTTGAAAGAAGCGGCGGCCCCGGATTACCTACCAATAAAAATTCGGGCCTTGAAGTGGGGGTCCCACCAAATAGCCTTGTTCCCTCCAAGGGGGTTATCGGCTAGGGGCTTGTCGGGGGTTGATCCGTGGATTTGAAAGAAGCAGCGGCCCCAGATTACCTACAAAAAAAAACTCATTTGGGGTGGACCAGAATAGGGGTGCTTTGTCCAGCCTTCTTATTCTTATAATTGGCTTATAAGAACCTTTTTTTCAAAAAAGGAAGAGTTATTTTTTGAAAAAATATGTTTATAAGTCAATTATAATTTTAAGAAGATTACACAAAATAGGAATTAAGTATTAATCATTGAAAGATACTTAGAGTTTGTTGAGTGCGACCTTG
>JAOWBN010032995.1:0-10225 GCA_028565015.1 Pinguicula moranensis | reverse complement strand
GAGTTATTTTTTGGCGGGAAGGTGCTTATAATTGGATTATAATTTTTAGAAGGCTGCGCAAAACAGGGCCTAAATGCTGAAGATTCTTGTTGTTATTGTAGGACTTGGAATATAGACATCGGACTTTTGACGCGTGGATTAATGTGCATTTTGCTTAAAGGTGGGAATTCGAGTCATGGAATGTTCCAATTTTTTTGTTAGTTAGTTGTGCTGCTTGCCCAAGTTGCAAATAATTTATGCCCAGCCCCTTAAGTTGTACTGCGTGCCCCGGGAGAAAGCAGCCACTAAGTACTATCCCCAGTACACAACCGCCTACTCGGTATCCAGCTGAACCCCCCGCCTACTCGGTATCCAGCTGAACCCCATAGAGGGGCCCATCCAGATTAATCCAGATAACAATGCAGAGTTGGTGCAGATAATTTGTGTCATGCCCTTAAGCTGTACTGCGTGCCCCGGGAGAAAGCAACCACTAAGTACTATCCCGAGTATACAACCGTCTACTCGGTATCCAGCTGAACCCCCCGCCTACTCGGTATCCAGCTGAACCCCATAAAAGGGCTCATCCAGACTAATCCAGATAACAATGCAGAGCTGGTAACCAGCGAGTTTCGAATTCTCGACCTCAGTAGACAAATCCTGTGTGTCGAAGGCTAAAATCGCTAGGCCAACTCGCACCATTAATGTTTCAATTTCTTGGTCATATTGGAATTGGTAGAGGGTACAGAATTTATTGGTAAAGTTGAGGACCCGGCAGCTAACGTGGATATAGAAAAAAAAAAATTAAAGCCGTCCAAATTTATTTTAGGGGGGTCAAACAAAAAAATTCCATGAGGATCAAGGGAGGAACAACGTATATTCTGAAGTAAGGAGTCATTGAATTGTAATAGATTATCAAATTTATTTAATAGAAAACAGAAAATATCAAACTGAAAAATGGAAATACAATTCTCACTAGACACTAGCGTTGAACGTAGATTGATTTTCTGTACTGGGCTTGGGCTTGGGCTTGGGCTTGGGCTTGATCAAAGTATTTTCAGAACCATCCTAATTAAGTTTCTCTCTGATTTAATTAGTAAAATAGTTTTTTTGGCCGGAAAATTATATAAAATTTTCATTAATAACCATCATAAAGATTTTCAGATTTACTCAAAATTTTGTGATGGTTAGTCTTTAATAAATAGTCAAAAATAACAATTTCAATTACTTATCATCACAAGTATTTTTTTTAAATATTTGCATTAGGTATACCAAATAGGCCATTGTGTGAGACAAGTGCTAAAGGGACGAGTGGATGGGCCGGAACAAGGGGTCATCACCCCCCACCCACAAAAATTAAAATTTTGCCGGAGAATTATATAAAACTTTAATTAATCATCACCCAAAATATTTTTCAGATTTTCCAAAAATTTGAAAATTTTAACTAATTTTTCTGGTTAATCTTCAACTTTTTGCAAAAATTAACATTTTTGACTATTTATCACAAGTATTTTTTTTTACCAAATATGCACATTGGAATCCACTACAGAACAACGTGAGGTGTAACGACCCAATTCGATCCCTAATGATGCAAACCTTAAAGGTATGCAAAATATACCTGAAAGTGCAAAACCCCAGAGGCAAATTCAATTTTCTACGCAACAAAAGAAGCGATCTAAGGCAAGACAAAGAGGAGAGTTTCTGATTTGGAATTCGGCAACCTTTTTCATAATGGTACAAATACAACATGTAAACCTGGTTCTCAGCCGACATAAATACAAGGATCAGCCTCTTTACATGTGATTCTGCTATTTACACAAATCTAACAGCATGGATACAATCAGTCACTGCCACAGTAAACATAACATTTATACAAGCAAAAAGAACTTGCCTCTATGTTCATGGCAGATGAGACTCCAGTTCTTCTTCACTCGGCCAGCTTCCTAAACTTCTGTTGTCTATCACTCGACAAGTCGGTAACCCGTGGTGGTCTCATCATATAAGATTTCTTTACAAGGTTGGCGCTATAAGTATCTGTATTTGCAGGTGTGGCCTTAAATATCCTCGTAGGAGGTGATTTGAAGAATGGGTGGGTAGTCGGTCTTCGAACGGGCTCAGCATGACGAGCATAGGCGTTAGCAGGATCTGCAGAGGGTTTGAGCTTCTTTGAAGGAAACACATCATCACCAAGTTTTATAGGATTGGCTGGCCTCGTTCGCGATTTTGAATCGACATGTATTTTGTCCGTTGTCTGAATTGCTGCTTTCAGTTTGCATGATTTCATGCCATCCTGTGAAGGTTTTCTGATCAACTTCAGTGCCTCACTGGTATCTTCCCTTGAGCATGCACCCATGTCTAAGAGAGTCTGAGCAGCAATATATATGGAGTACTCATCTGGTAGTATGAAACAGAAATTACAAAAGATGGCAAATAATAGATAATAGATGTGCATAATGAATTGACAAAACTTAGGAACCAAAGTTGGTAATCTAATAAATATGATAGTAAGTACTATAAAGATGATGCTAGATGAGATTTACCTTCGGGAGATTTCGAAGATGAGCTTGCAAGAGAGGCAGATGAGCCTCTTTCAACCGGAGAAACTTGATTTTCTGGATGCTCAGACAAAGAACTTAGAGGAACTAAACTTTTGTCAAATGTCAGTAATTCAAAATCGACAAGTAGATCAGCAGAGCCTTTCTGAAATGCAGTAGAATTTTTAACTTTAACCCATCTACCTTGACATATTGCCCGACTTGTAGATAACTTCAAGGAATCAGAACCAAACTTATTGTTCCCGGAAAAAGAATGTGACCAAGGAAAAGGTGGCAGGCCATTTCGGTGAGAAGCTGTTTTGCCCAGCCGAGGATCAGTGCTATGTTTGGATAAAGCAGTTTTGCTGGCATCAGAGACTAGCAAATCTGAAACATTTGTTGGAGGTAGAGCAAGGCGATCCAAGATATCTTCTGGTTGGTAGAGTGGGGAGTCCGCAATTGTAGAGATGTTGAATTTGATATCAGAATCTCGGACCTTTAAATGGAACAAAAGTCAAATCAACACTCTGAAAGCTCATATATTTCATGAGTATATGACTTCATTCCTATGCAAATTGATGAACCAAAACATAGCAATAATTATGGACATAATTGAGTTTTTTTTCCTTCAATTTGTATTGTGGATGATTCATAGCAAAAAAAAGATCAAAAAATCAGAGCAAAGACAAACCTTGTCAGATGTTGGTAGATGTACACTACACCTACCTCCTCCGGTCCCATCAGTTGGAACTACTCCATAACTAGCAGTAACCAATCCATTGGACACTTGGATGCTACTGCTTTCAGTATCACCAGAGTTTTGGTCCTGCAAGCCCTTTCGAGCTTGAAGAATGGAGCTCACCTTCCTAACTGACTGCAAAAGGTTATCATTTGAATATGAAGCCTCTTTTCCTTTGTCTTCGGCACTACTAGGACGGGTATAACTTCCTTGAAGTAGCTCATCTAACCATAGTTCATCGGCATATTTCGTGATGTCAAATACACCGGGTTTTAAACCATACATTCCTGAAAAAAAAAAATCCACACCCAGATCAATCTCTATGAAGATAATATTCAAATACAAAGAAGTTCTTTGAGATATGACAGTTTAATACCCATGCAGTTCTGCGAGAATGCAGAAAATCTTCAAAAGATGAATGAAGCATTTACATTATGCCAACAAAACTTTGGGTGTGCATATGCAGGCTGAGGAACCGTAAGCTGCATTAGGAATGTAAACTCAGACACATTGGCAATATTACTAAGCATTTAGTCCTCTAATCTTCATTTTGTTCCATCAAAGAGTATCTAGCATATGCTCTCAATGATTTCGCTGATTCCATTTTCAAAAATTTAGTTGAAATTTCAATAAGCTTTCAATGACATGAAACCTCTCCTGCAAATATTCTCTTCTCTATTAGATTTAGTTTAGTAATTTAATGAGGTTATAAATTACAGAAAAGCATGTAATACACTCATAATCAAGTAAATGTTGAAAAAAGAAAATGTAAATTAGATTTCTTAATTCTTTTGCCTTTTCTTTTTTAGAAAGTTGGTAATGGGCTAAACAAACCAAATTATTGACAAAAGCAGATAATCTCCTAACTTTAATAGAAATAGTCTGTTAGTTGGTCAATAAGCTAGTTTGCTACGACAAAATTTCATCATCGATTTGATCAAATAATAAAGGCATATTGAATGCAAAAGGAAAAACTAAAATTGCTGTTTCAAAATAATAAAAAAATAATCAGAGGGATTGTTTATACTCATAACCTACCCTATGATATGCCTTTGTATTAATCTACCGTATCCGCAATTGGGTCTACTATTTGGAAGAGGCAGGGTAATATGATATGTTTAACTAGCCCTCATATGGGGTCTGGATCCAGATGGAGTAGCCCTAATTGCCACCCAACAAGTTGGATGAGGAGAAAATAGTTGCATACCAGAAAAGTCATTTCCTCCAGCAGGAGAATTGAAGCCAACCAAGCCATTCTTCAGAGAGAATGAATCGCATCTGTTCTTGTATTTAACTTTATTATTTCTTTTATCTCCACGTCCACAAGTCAAACTGCTCTTTTGCTTAACCAGTTGATGCTTCGCTGAAAAAATAAAGGAGTATATGCATGGTCAATGTCTCCCCGAGGAATTCAATGGCAACTCAAGACAGTTGCCGAAAGCGAAGTGCAGAAAAGCTAACTTCACACTCCATCAACAAGAAGATATCAGAAACTCGTAACAGTTATAGGATAATGCATTTTTTTAACAGGCAATACCAACATACAGGAACCCACGACCTAGTCAATACACCATTCACATTCTCACACACCCTTACACTACTAGGCCATGAGGACAAAATCTCATACTTATGACTTATCCAATATAAGTTAACCAAACAAGGGGGATGCAAAGAAGCACCCAAAATTAAGAGTGAAGGAGCCACCCAGCTCTACCTTGAGAGGACATTCTCTGTCAGAAATACAAATTATACGTTTTTCATCTTCCAAATTGTAGCTTTAGCAGCATCCAGACTAAAAAGCAAGAAACTTCAAGAGATCCAAGACAAAACGTTAACGTCAGAATGATGCATCCACAAGTGGGCCATTAATGACTCGGGAGCAATGTGGGATCATTTCAGCACAAGATGCAGCCATCATGCTTTCAGAGTCAACTAAGATAAATGAAATACATGCCTAGACCCCCAATATGCTTGGTATCACGTGTCGGAAACATTCTGGAGTGCTACTATCATTTAAAATTGAAAAGACGGAGGAAGTGTCTCGTGCTTGTAGCTTTTATCAAAAGTCTATTTCAGATATGAGGAAAGGATCCAAGTTATTCATCCGAGATGTAGTTGATAGAGATGTCAAAACTTGAATTCAAAAAGTTTTGAAAGCTAAAGCTGCTCAGATGGTGATTTCAGAAAGTTGACCTCCCTAAATACAAGAAAAGGTTTTGCAGTCTTTTCACAATTCATAATAAGAATTTGGAAGTAATGACTAATTTCTAAAGAGAAAAATAAAGGCAAACTCACTTAGTTATCAGCAAAACACCGTCCATGGTAAGCAAATAAATCAATGTTGTATATCTGTTCATGTCAATATTTGAAAATTTTCTTCTATTATAAATTATATTCCCTATAAAGAAAAGTGGATTAAATTATGCTCTCCCAGGTCGAGACATTAAATATTTAACTCTTCTCACAAGCCCTCACAATGGAAATTTGGGTATAATAGCCCTGACAATTATGTTGACAGCACTAGATATTTATAAGGTGGTCAAGTTAACCTCAGTAGATAACTGAAAATCATAAATCACATCCATTGCTCGAAAATGAAAATGTCTTGGGGCCAAAAAATTAAGGCAGAATAAGTCACTTGTAAAGATTGCTAAAATAGAAAATGAAACTAAATATTCGTAACTTTCAACCGGCAAATGTCTACTAGGACCTGTCAAAAACTGAAGTAAAAAGGTAACGAAAAGAAATGCAAACAAACAAGTTCAGCCTATGAAAAATGCATTGAATATGCTTTATAGTCATAACAATTACCTGAGATACTAGAACAAGCAGAAGACGAGGCAAGTTCAGGAAAAATTCCATTTGCATCGTCTAATCCAAATTTACTCTTAGAAACTTCCAATTTTACCATCCCTGATCTCTTTGAGCAGCCATTATGATTTCTCACTACCTTACCAGACTTTTTCAGCAAATCTTTAGCATCTATGTCTCTACTAGAATTAACATTCCTCTTTGACAAACCACAGCCATTCAACGCATCACTGCTAGCCAAGCAGGCCGGAGCTTCCTCCACATGAAGTTCACGATCTGGATTCTTCAGACAAAAAGCTTGATCTGACGCATCATTAATACCATGAACATTGTCTGGAAAGAATATTAATTCAGTTACTTCTTTTTACAGCGACAGTTATACAGCATTAACAACAAAAGATTCAGGGCATGTAGCACTTTAATCAAAAGAAATGAACTGTCAGTGAAAAGTTGCACATCCACAATACAAATTGTAAAACATTGATCTCACATAGAAAACGTGCAGAAAGAGGAGAAGAAGAGGGAGATCCTGAGACTGGTCTCCCCAATCAACAAATTCTCTAGGAATCCAACTTCTACTGCTCACCAACACTAATATAGCTTCTATATCAGCTATGTAGTACCTCATATGTAACAGACTGACGACCGAACACTAACAGACTTCCTTCTATCTTAAGAAACAAAAAAGTAAAACTTAGGAAGCACCTTTTCACCAACGGAGCTGCGTTTAATCAAAAGCATCAATTAAATACTTCAGTCAACCATGATGAAATCAACTGAATCACCTTTTCTACCGAACTCGCCTACTGCAACTTCCGTAGACCACCTTCCCCTCCCCACCACACCACCACCACTGCTGTTACCACGGCCAGAACCTTCTTGCGATCTCATGAGCATCGACGCCTCCACAGCCGCAGGGAGAGCCACCTCCACGCAGATTCCATTCACCTCCAAAACCTTCAAGAATCATCAAAAACTCCAAAAAAACTCACCAATTTCTCCATCCAAAATCAACAAACTCCCACCGAAAAAAATACCTCCTAAAAGCTTCTAAAACCCGACCGGAGCTCGAGTGCGTAGAGGAAGGATTCGAGGAGCAAAACGGAGGAGAATTCAGCCAGCCGTGGCATGGTGCGGCTGACGGGTGGTAAGAGAGAGAGAGCGGAAAATTCTAGGGCACGAAATTTAGGGGAAAGAAAATGGGAGTATTTATAGTTTTCGGAAAAGCAGATGAATCTCCGAGTGCGATGACGTCACCGTTATCCTCTCAACTCACCAGCAAATAGCTTTTCTACTCGTTGCACATTGAATTGTCAGATAACTTGAGGCGGGCCCCGCACGAAGCTACCCTTCCCTTACAGTCAACTTTTGGTTTGACTTTGAATCCTAACAAGTAACAGGAGCTTTCGGGAATTTAATATGTTGAAATTATCCAGTCCTCTCTGGAAACAACAGTAATTTCAATTTTAGTAGTAAATAAAAAATTTAACCACTGTTATTTCTTTTTTTTATCAACAAAAACAATTTTTTTATTATTTGTAGAGCTTTTGACCAAAAATTTCTAGTGCAGCCTAAAATCAATAATGCAGGGCGGTAGGCAATGGCGGATGGAAGGGGATTAGGTCTCGCCCTAGCCCTGTCAGTCCTCTCCCTCAACCTCATCTCTTTTTTTTTTTTTGGGTAATGGGACAATAGCAGCCATTTTTTTCAAATTTACGGATTTACCGAGACCAGCTGTTCAGTCTCCTTTGACCAGTCCCACCGGGTTTCGGACACAGCAAAGATTTTTCGGTGGAACCCTACCTACCGAGATATCCTTCAGACCCTATTGGGCCCTCTGATTCCACCGGGTCCGGACACAGCCAAGATTTCCCGGTGGAACCCTACCTACCGAGGTATCCTTCGGACTCTAGTGGGCCCTCCGACTAATCAGAGGTGATAAGGCCAGATTAATCCCAACGCAGAAAGCCCCCACTGGGGCCCCACTGACACTTTGCAAACAAGGTGGCACAGTGGGCAGAAAATCGATCCACAGTGTTACCACTAGGAATTTATCCCGCTATCTCTTGACAAGTTAGGAGGTAGCGAACCGCTGCACTTGTCCCTCAACCCCATCTCACCCCACCCTCTAATCCAAAATGTAAATTTTTTTTAATTCAAAAAAAATCATAAAATAAGAAAAATATTTTCTAATTTGAGCAAAATAAAAATAGATATGATGAATGAAATGAATTAAGTATTATACTCAATGATCAAACAATTTTACATCGTTTTTGTTTTTTTATGAAGATTTCTTTATATGTTTGACAGATATAGCTGATGAAATCCGTAAAATTATAATAGAAAATATTATTACACCTTAAAATATTATTTTTACTCTTAAATATTTTTTTTACTCTTAAATATTTTTTTTAATGTAACACATAAATTTTAGCCCCTATTTTTTTTTTTAAAATCCACCCTTGCCTCAAATATGAGGCTTGTCAATGTTGCGATCCTCTTTGCGAAAATAAGATAGAACAAAACCAATCATCCGGGAGGATCATCTTTAATTAATTAGAAATATTTGCGAAAACTATATATATATATTATTCATGAGTATCAAAATGAAACAAATAATGTAAAACAAAATGTTTACAATTCAATAAGGTACTGGTGTTGAAGATTTGGTTGCTTGATCCACCACTTCCAGCACCTCTGCTCTACTCTTCACCATCTTATGAAACACCTCACGCACCTGTTGCTGGAGGGGCCCCAGCCCCTCCTCCATCCTCCGGCAGATCTCCGCCATCTCCTCCACCTGCACCGCAACCTCCGCCGCCTTATCATCCTCCAACGGAAAAACAAACGCATCCGCGAATTCCACCAATGACTGTGCCGATTTCTCCATCTTCTGTATCTCCTCCAGCAGTCCCGCCGTCCCTTTCTTCTCCTTCTTCTTCCAATCCTCGCCGATCTTCTCCTGCAAACCGCTCATCGGCTGGGCCCACGCCAATTGCTTCGGCAGAGTCAGATGGTGGACCAACCCGTTCCTCTCCTGGCACGGAATCGCCGCCACAAGAACCCACATCACGAAGAGAAGGATCGTGCTCATGATGTAAACCGGCAGCGCAGGGCCGGCGGCCTCCTGACCCCGCGGTGCGACGAGGTTCGAAGACATCGCGTTGATTTGCTTCGCCGCGGACCAGGATCTCGCGACTGGCCACGAAAACGGGCGGAAATTGGGGGAATGCGAATCCTTCGCGGCGGCGGCTCCGCCGCCGCCGCGGCGACCGAGGGACCAGTTTCGTTCCGTCGATTTACCGTGGGAGGCGGAATTCGTATTCTCCCTGTCGTCGATCGACATCGATGTGAGTAACGCGGCAAGTGATTTTCTCGCGCGGCGGATCTGTCCCTCGCCGATTGGATTCTGCCGTAGCGCCGCGACAGCGATTTCGGCGAGCTTCTGCCACTGACGGAGGAGCTCGACGCCGTGTGTGACGGCGTTACAGATATCCAGTGCTTTGACGGTCCGATCCAGGAGATCCGGAATCAGACGGTCAAGAGGCGGTTTCGAGAATTGGGCCGGATCTCGGCCCAATACGAGAACGGCCTTGAATTCAGCCTCACAGCATAGGAAAGTATCCAGAAGGTTCCTAAACCACGCAACGGACAGGAACGGAGGCGGAGGAGTCGGAGTCGCCGCGTGCGCTTCCTGCACCTCCGCGCTTGGGGATTCCGTTGCGGCGGCGGGTACGGCCTCCACGGCGGCGGCGGCGGCGTGCGAAGAGAGTAACTCGGCGAATCTGATTGCTACGTGTTTCTGGAATAGATCAATGTCTTCCATCTCTTGGTCGTTGTCGACGGTGGAAACCTGGCCGCGGCGGATGCTGATGAGGTTGAGGAAGGAGCCTTGGTTATCTGTTGCAGGCATGTTTATTGTTTCTGTGTGTTATGTTTGTTTGTGAGAGTGGAGACGGTATGGTTTTTGGTTTGTTGTTGGAGGAGAATAGGAAATGGCCGTTATGGCAGTTAAGTCAGTTGTGCGGATGTAGCGGGGCTGTTTTGGTTTGATCATATTTATTTTACGAGTTTGCCATTATCTACTTTTAGTATTCTTTATTTTACGAATAATCTATTATATAATGCTGCAATTGTCCACGTCACCCAATTATCGGAAGGTGAC
>JAOWBN010032984.1:0-10225 GCA_028565015.1 Pinguicula moranensis | reverse complement strand
ATAAATTCGGAATTTCCAAATTTCCGAATTTTCGATTTTTTTTAAAATTTGTTTATTATTCTTTTACTGATAGCCTGATTTAAATTTTACTCTTTCTTCCCTAAACCCACCAGCTACCAGGACGTCCAGGAGAGCAAAATAATAATATTATTATTAATAATAATTTTCGGAAATTCGGATTTTTTGAATCAAATTTCCAATTTTTTTTTTTGGGAAATTCGGAAATTCCGATTTCCAAATTTCCGAATCGAATTCCGAATTCCGAAAAAAAATTATGGATCAGATTTGAAATCAGATTTCATTTCCGAAACAATTTTGGATTGGAACAAAAATTGCCATTTTCGATTTTCAAACGCCACCCCTAGTTGAGGTGAATTGTCTAAACTTGGGGTGTCCCAATTAGGCATGGTGTGGAGGTGTTGATTGTTGTGGTGATTGCTGTGGAGAAGTTGTGGTGGAGGCATTGATTGTTCTTGAGGAGGTGTGGTGATTGTTGTGGTGATGAGTGGTGGATTATTTTGACTATTGTGGAGTGCTCGTTGCGAAATGGTAAGAAAGGATGATGATGTGATGGCGAAACGATTGGAAATATTGGCAAAACTTAATCTGCTACACTATAGCTCATCCAGGGGATAGTGCAGGGGATGAGTCTTTTGCCTACGTCGATTGTTCCATCAACTTAGGTCAAGTTTGACCTACCTATTGTTGACTTGAAACTGGAGGGGCGGTCTAATGATTGGAAAGCTGTTAATTCTTAGCGGAAAATATGATTATTGAACTCATTGACTCCTACCATTGCCTCCTCGGTTGATGGTTTGGAGCTTGTGAGTGATATGTGGGCCCGACTGAAAAAGAATTACTCCGGGAAGGAGAATCAGATGCGTGTGTTTCAGATTGAAAGGAGATTCATGATTTGGTTCAGGAAGATAAGAAAATTGAAGATTATGTTGCTTGTCTCATCAAGCTATGGGAGGAAGTAATTACTTTCTACATGCTTCATGTTGTAGTGATCCAACATGCATGAGGGCAAAGAATAATAAAATAAAGCAAACTATGAAGTTCCTGATGAGCTTGAATCCAATGTTAGGTCAGAGAAGGTCCATCCTTCTCTCTCAGTCTACCATACTACCTCTTGATGATGCTATTGCTGCGATGATACAAGAAGAGAGTCAGATGAAGTTACATTTTGAGTTCAGTGTTGTTTCGGGTGCCAGAGTTTTGGCTACTTCGACGTTAACTACACGCACACTTGCTTCGAAGGGGGAGAGTCATAGTTGCTACAACTACAGCGAGATAGGACATCTGATGGATTCGTGCTCACGTCCGAGGAGAGATAGGAATCCTGGATGGAGAAGAGGTCGTAGTCGAGGAGGCAGCCATGGTTGGGGTGGAAGGAGAGGTGAAGCTCGAGGTGGTGGACGAGGAGGTTATCGTACACACATGACTGTGGGTGCTGAGGAGGATGAGTTTGGAGGAGTAGGAGATGGTCCACCCACTATATCAGATATATTTGGTAATGTGGCTCTTCACACGAGAGGTATGCATGACACTATTGCACTTGCATCTGGTCCAGCCACCAGCCCCCAAGGTTGGATTTGCGACTCAGAGGCAAACATGTATGTGGCAGGTACTATTAGGGAGTTCAGTTCCTATACTTCCCTGAAAGTGCCTTCTAGTGTTAAACCGCAGATGGCACCGGTCGACCAGTGGTTGTTAAGGGTACATTAAAATGCACAGACACACTAACATTGTCCAAAGTTTTGCATGTCCTTTCATTTCTTGGAAACCTTCTTTCCATTAGTGCATCTATTCTTGAATTAAACTGTCAAGTTATTTTTGATATCCCACAGGTGGTCTTCCAGGATAAGGGGTCAGAGAAGGTACTTGGGACTGGGACACAACAGGAATAACTATCGTACATGGATCAGAATGACCAGGAATTAGCTATTTCACTGGTAGTAGAGCAGTCTGAGCAGAAAATGAGGGTGGCAGCCCAACTGATGCTGTTTCATAGACGATTAGGTCATCCCTCATTTATCCTTATGAGTCAGTTGTATTCCAGTTTATTTGTGCAGATTAAGAAAGACACAATGGTTTGTGATGTTTCCGAGTTGGGCAAGTATACCAGAAGCTCATATGTTAGCTCTGGTTGTAGAAGTTCTCATGTTTTTTATGTGGTACAATCTGATGTTTGGGGGCCTTGCTCGACTTCGACGTTTAATGGATTTCGCTATTTCGTTATATTTATTGATTGTCATTCTAGTGTGACGTGGTTATATTTGATGAAAATTAAGAGTGAAGTCTTAACATATTTTAAGGATTTTCACGGGGAAGTTCAAACACAATTTGGAGTAATAGTGAAGGTTATGAGATTCGATAATGTTATTGAGTACACAAACAAGCTATTTGCAGAATACTTGTCCACACATGGTATTCCACATCAGACCACTTGCCCTTATACACCAGAACAGAATATAGTTGCAAAGAGAAAGAATCATCATCTCCTAGAGATTGCGAGGAGTCTAATGTTTGATATGAATGTTTCAAAGTATTTATGGGGTCGAGCAGTTATGACTGCTACTTTTCTGATAAATAGACATCCATCATAGATTCTGAATCGGTATCCACCGCATGAGATATTGACGGGCACTCGAAGAGATTGGATAGAGCTGAGATCGTTTGGTTGTGTGTGTTTTGTGCAGAATAATCGACATGGTGTTGGAAAATTAGATCCAAAAGCCATCAAGTGTGTATTTGTAAGATATTGGTGTACGACGAGAGGGGCAGAGTATCATTACCATTGGAGCTGTAGGATGAGAGGGGAGAGGAGTAGTGTTGGAGATGAGTCACATACAGTGATTGTGGGGGAGATCGTGTCCCTCTCCCCCATGAGACATATGTGCAGAGTCGAGGAGTTATGGAGAGGTGAGTAATAGAGAGACTCCGGAGTTATGTCACAGATACATGAGGAGGAGGCCCCTTGTCCCATCTTCTGGTTCCTTGCCGACCTCGACTTCGGAGACACCTGTGTCAATGCCCACCATAGATCATCTAGCTACCCATGTGACATTATTCTTTTTCCTTCATCTGCCTCACCCCAACCGCTAAGGCGGTATGATTTTCCTTATGATATTGCCGAGCATATTTCTTACTCTCACATATCACATAGCCATGAGGCATTTATTGCATCTTTGGATAGTGTTTTTGTGCCTATGTGTTCGCAGACTGTGATGGAGGACCAGAGGTGGAGAGCTGCCGAGTTGGAGACTTTGACAAAGAATGGAACTTGAGTGCTTGTTTTCACTCGAGAAGAAAATTGTGGGATGCAAATGGGTGTTCACTGTGAAGCAAAATCTCGAAGGAAATATGGAGAGGTACAAGGGGCGACTGGTGGCCAAGGGGTACAGTCAGAAGTATGGCATTGATTATGATGAGTCCTTAGCAGCAGTCGCTAAGATGAGCACAGTCAGGATCTTAGTCTCCATAGCAGCAAACAAATGATGAAGCCTACATTAGCTCGATGTGAAGAATGCATTTCTTCATCGTGACTTACTTGAGGAGGTGTACATGGAGATCACTCTGGGATTCGGCACTGATCAGACAGTGGGGATAGTTTGTAGGCTTAAAAAATCCTTATATGGCATAAAACAATCCCCTAGAGCTTGGTTCGACAGATTTAAGAAGGTTATGGTGAACATGGGTTATCAACAGGCTAATGCTGATCATACTATCTTTTTGAGATATACTGGAGATCATTTGTCGATGTTGGTTGTTTACGTGGATGATATGATCATTACATGAGATGATGAGAGGGAGATAGCAAAGCTGAAGGTTAGACTGCGAAGAAGTTTGAGGTGAAGGATTTGGGAGAGATGAGATATTTCCTTGGAATTGAAGTAGCATAGGGACCAGAGGGTATAATGCTATCACAAATGAAGTATGTTTTGGATCTACTCACAGAGACTGACATGCTTGGTTGCAAGCCTGCCAGGGTACCTATCAAGCAGAAGGTGAATCTGAGTTCTGACACTGGTGAGCTGGTGGATAGAGAGAGGTATCAAAGATTGGTTGGATGGTTGATGTACCTGAGTCACACCCGACGTGACATCTCATTTGCTATGAGTTTGGTGAGCAGGTATATGCATGACCCGAGAAAGGATCACATGGATGCGGTGTACCTGATCCTGAGATACTTGAAGAGTGCACCGGGAAAAGGATTGATCTTTAGGAAGAACAAGCATATGGGCATTGGGGGATATTGTGATTAAGATTTGGCTAGCTGTGTTGATGATAGGAAGTCTACATCTAGATATTGCATGTTTGTAGGAGGCAATTCGGTTTCCTGAATGAGTAGGAAACAATCAGTTGTTGCCTGTTCTACTGCTGAAGCAGAGTACAGAGCCATGGCCCTGAGAGTTTCTGAGATGATGTGGTTGAGGTCTTTGCTGGTAGAGTTGAGGATGGATGAGGGAGCACAGATTCAGTTGTGGCGCGACAATAGATCAACTATCAGTATTGTCAATAACCTGGTCCAACATGACAGAGCCGAGCATGTGGAGATTGATAGGTTCTTTATCAAAGAGAAGCTGACCTGCGGGCTTATAGAGCTAGGACATGTGGCTTCTAAAGAGCATACTACTGACTGTCTCATCAAGGGCCTTAGTGCGCTAGATTTGGATAGGCTTTGTAACAAGATGGGCTTGATCGATATCTTTTACCCATCTTGAGGAGGAGTGTTGGTATATATATATATATATATATACACACACACATACACACATACTAAACCTTTGGTGAAATAATCAAGTTGCTATTTTCATGTCGAAGAAAGCATACCATATCTTATTAATTGAGAAGGTGGTTGTTGTAATATAAATCTAAGCACATGCAAAATGGAGAAATATACAACACAGCTCTTACACTTTCTCCTTTAGATAGTTTTACCCCATAATAGTTAATATGTGCGCATATGGTTCAAGAGTGTGATCCAATTTCATTTGCTTGTAGTGGAGGATCATGCATTACTTCGTATGGTGAATCTCAGATACAAAAGGCAAAGATTGGGGAACCGATATACTTATTGATTCTCCGTTTCCTTTTCTTCAGGGAAAGGGCAACCAATTATTAAATCTGCATGTTTTGTGTCTACCCAAGCCAATTGGCTGGAAATGAATTTTTTTTTTTGTTGAGGGGTCTCTTTCTTCGGATCAAGAAAATTGAATAAGGCCAGCTCACTCGTATCTTGTACAAAAAGCACAATCCGGGAACCTTTAGAGTTCCCTATCTGATAAAGAGAGTGGAAATGCAGCCACCCCAAATTTGGAGAACAGTATGAAAGCATTCAGAATCCAAAACACTCTTCCTCTTGAAAAAGCCTCTGATTAGTGGCTTGCAGTCGTGGGAAAGTCTGATGCAAGTTGACAGTTTCTCCCGTTGGAGAAGCTAATGGATCAGATTTGTAGCCAAGTAATGGAATTTCATGGAGTATTAGAGGAAGCGAGTTTGAAGCCAATATGTCAGCTCAATTGCGAGTGGATGCAGAAAGTTTGTGCTTCTATTTCTCAAGACCAACTTTTCAGCATTATCGATATTTCACCACATTGGGCATATTCTAGCTTGGAGACTGAGGTACTTTGTGTATGTTCTTAATTATGACACCAGCCAAGAATGGTATGTCAAATCATTGAGTTTAGTCTCAGTCACGGAGCATATGACCATATATTTTACTTTCCGAGAAAATTGTTTCTACTGCTCATAAGTATAATTTGGTTGATATCTCATGATTTGCTGTTTCATCTCTGTTTTAGTTTACCAGATTGTAGCTCGAGCATCCGTATTTTAACTAATTAAATCTCCATTTTTATCTGCCTTATTATGTCATAAATCAACATCCAAGCTATCTCGCTATGGATGTGTGCAACTGGTTGATGAACTCTTGTTTAAGATAAAGCGTGAAGGTAAGATATTGTCATTTAGCACTATCAGGCTGATTACTGACTTCTATGGCTTCTCGAGACACAGGGATGCCAGGGGTGCAGCTTTAAACATTTTTTGCCATGTTAAGACAACATATCGTTCCTATTAAAAAAAAAAAGACATGTCGTCCTCTATCGTAAAGAAATAGGCTAAATTTTGGATTTATCTTTGCTGAAAACATTAGCAAAGTGTGAAATGAATGCTGAATCTTTTGACATACTCAAGGAGATGATGTTGTTGGGTATTTTTCCGGATGTTTAGTGTGAAGACATTTTCTGAGCTGCTGCATTATTATGCACTCTAAGGAGATGTTGTAACTGTTCAAAGACTCTTGGCAATGGTGAGACTGTTTGATTTGGAGACGGGTGCGGGTCCATTTGATAGCCAGATTGGTCCGATCCGGCTTCATGGATAACTGTTGGTCAGCTATGGGTTATGAATTTTCATCTTCTATTTAGAACTGATCATTCTTGATAATGGTCTAGAAACATCCCTCGTTTGGTATCCTGTTGTTATCGTCCCTATTTAGAATTATGGCATGCATTTACACAAAAGCCCTCAAAATCAAGGCAAATACATTAGCCGTTGGTAAGGTAACTGATGCCGCCCCTCCTCCTTGTATGCCGATGAGGCCGCTCCCCCAACACAAAAGAACTGAAAATAATAAAAGTTGTACAATTTTAGAAATCTTCATCCAATTTGAAGACATCGGGATTTCCATTGCCATTGAGATTCGACATAATTGAAGCCTTCAAATACTCGCCCACTCTCTTCTCGAAGCAATTGGTCTTCCCCTGCAAACTGATGAGTTCCATCCAATCCAAAGGGTTCTGTACATTGTACAGCTTACTATACCCCAAAGCATTCAGCAACCGATCTGCTACAAACGCGATGTACTGGGCCATCAATTCTCTGTAAGCGCAACAGTAATGGAAGAAGAACCAGTCGAGTTGCTCTTCTTGCAGATCTTCAGACACGGATGGAAGAAAGAAGTTCCTAGGTTTTGATTTTTGTTGGAGAACAAAAGTCACACTTGAGTAGCCAACCCACATGCGTAGCAGACAAGAAGCGGCATACTTGGCATGCGTGGAAAAATGGAAAAGTAGCATAAAATTGTGCATGCGCGAAAGTGATGTAGCAGACATTTTCATTTATGATGTTTTATCCTTTTTGATATCTTTGTAGTCTATATAACGAGTGTAATGCTTTGTTAGTAAATATAAGATACAATACATGAAAGAAAGCTCTCGTTTTTCCAATTTCTCATTTTACAATTACAAACCATCAAGTGCGATTTTCCTTTAGGTTTGTTTCTCTCCTCCACATCTCAAATCAAATTGAGTGGAGAAAATGCTAGGGATTTTTAGGTTACCCAATTATGGGTAATTGGTGGATTATCCAGAAGTCAAACAATTGTATGGTCAGACTTGCCCCGTTGTTGAGGCGGTCAGACACTCATTTATTAATTGTGTCGATTAGAGTTCTGGTCCCGCCCCGGCCTGTCCGTAAAAAATAGGCCAACGGGCTCGCCCACCCATATTTTAACGGGCAGCGACGGGCTTTCCGCGAAAAATGGGTGGTCTGGGCCAGTCCGTTTTCCAGAAACGGGCAGGCCCGTTCCACCCGTTTTAATATTTAAAAAAATAAAAAAAATAAAAAAATATTAAAAACATAAAAAAAAATATTTAAAATTAATTTTAAAAAAAATACAAAACAAGCGAATCATGCGGGCTACTATTCTTAAACGGCGGGCGGGTGGGCTCGGCCGATTTTGTAAATGGGCAGGATGGCCCGGCCCATTTTTTTTAAAAACAAACGGGCCGGATTGAAATTTCTTGGCCGCCCCATAGTGTGCCGACCACTGGTGCCGCCCTAACTCGATATGGTTTGGACAGTCAAAACTGTTCGCCTGCCCGTCAGGCTAGCCTAGATAGAATTGTATGATCTTACTCTAAGAACTCGTGATACGCCAATTGGAAAAAATAGAATCGTCCTCAAAGAAGTGCATATGCATACTAGATGTAGCTTTTTAGCTTGTGGCCAGCACCAGCAGTAAATGAGCAGTCTTGCTTATTTAAATTTTTATTATTAATTTTTTATTTTTAATATTAAAAAATAGAAATAAAGAACAATCTGCCTTACAAGTTTACAACTTACCTAGATATGAGATTTGGTAATAGTCTGCCTACTGTTAGAGTCGGCCCAACTCGTTAGAAATCATGTTGTGCTGGACGCTGGTGACTCATTTTGTAAGGCCCAATTGTCTTCCTCTACCCCATTCTCACAAATTTGGGTCTCTTATCATTTAGGATACTCATTTTTCTTATTTGGGCTTCCATTAAAGCCCATGGAATCTAATTAATACCCAATGGGCTCGATCTTGAAACCCTCAGCGAAGCAAGCAAAAACTAGGGTTAGAGAGCAGCCGCATTTCCACACTTTCCACTTTCCAGTTCATCAACCTTCGCGACCTTTCCAGAAATTCAAAAGGTTTAACGGCGTCGCTTCTGCGCCAGAGAGGTTAAAGTCGTGACTCGTGCCCTCATCCGTCTTCCACGTCACTGCATCCGATTTACACCAATCCGATGAAGGCTGAACCATCCTTCTTCATTGTCCAGGATCCCGACACGTGTCCAACATGCACCCAACCCGATTTGGCTGGTGGGCTGTGCCCCCCACCAACTCAAATCCTTACCCGACCTTTCGAAATTTATTTAATTTCAGGCGTGTGAAAAACGAGGGGTGTGATTGGAATTTGACGAAAATTACGGGGTCAAAATTGTAATATCGAAGAGTGAAAGAGCCAATTGCTTAACTCCCAAGCAAAACCAACTGTGAGCTTACCAGTAGACCAGGGAAACCCTCTTCAGTTTTCAGTAAGGGAAATTCTGTGGTTTAGGATGCTCCACGTGGCAGGTAATCTAATCCTGCGGTGGATAATTCGCCACGTCAGAATCCCAAACCTAGTAGAAATATCTCGGTTTTACAGCAGAGATTTTTCTCGAAATGTCTGGAGAAGGCTATAAATAGTAACCAGCTCCCTTATCTCACGACTTTTTATTTTATCTTGATTCGCTATTGGGATTTGGGCGTGCAGAGAGGAACTTAATCTCGCAAGAAATCGGCAGTGGGACTGAGGATAAACCGTAGGTTAAATTCGTTTGGGGGATTTTTCGTTTTGAATCTTGGCATAACACGGAGGAGATAGAGGTGGAATCGTGCTGAAGGCTTTACGTCGCAGACTTAATCGCTTTGGACAAACTCCGACGGAGATTGCTTGAAGGTATGCTATTGGGTTTTCTGATTTGTTCGAACTTTGTGATATTGCTTCGTCCGTTCCAGTGTTGCGCTTAGTATTGTTCTTTCTCGGGGTGAATCGGTTATCTTTTTCATGTTTATGAACTTTCGTTTTGGGGGTTTCGAGGGTTCCGGTGTTCTACATTTAGGGTCTTTTTTGTTTTGCCCCTGAAGGATTACTTACTTTAGTGTTTGTTAAATTCTAGGATTGGGTTTATGTTTTACTCAGCCTTGAACAGTGAACTTGATTTGAGGCTTTGGTTCATTTCTGGTGTGGCTTGACTATGAGTATGCGTTCTGCTTGGTCCCGAACTGTTCTCCGGGAGTTCCTCATGTAATCGAGTTTGACTGGTGTTTGGAATTTGTTTCAATTTATTTTCGATGTGTTATCTTAATTGGTAACTAGATGATTTTCCTTGGAAGCTGCAGTGTGTTGGTTACACTTAACAGTATCATGTTGTATCATGTATGAAAGCTA
This sequence comes from Pinguicula moranensis, assembly GCA_028565015.1. Classification (NCBI taxonomy): domain Eukaryota; kingdom Viridiplantae; phylum Streptophyta; class Magnoliopsida; order Lamiales; family Lentibulariaceae; genus Pinguicula; species Pinguicula moranensis. The sequence goes on along the minus strand of JAOWBN010032984.1, from coordinate 474 downwards.
ATGAGGTATTTTTCTTTATATTGCAGAGATATGACTATGGCTATGTTAAGACAAGAATCTAGTTTGGCATACCAACCGATGGATTATACAAGAAAAAGAAAATCAAGAAGCAGGAGGAGTGGTACTAACAGTATTGCAGACACGCTGGCAAAGTGGAAGGCGTACAATAGCAAAATCGAATCTCTTGGCAATGATTAGAGAGGGAGGAATCATAACTTTCAACTGTTCTTATCTGTGCAGACTCAAGGAAATGATATTTTCTTAGTCCCTTGATCTTACTATTTTACTCAAATTTGACAAGTAACTTTTGTTGGGTTCTTTTTTTTTATTAATTAGTTTTCTTGTTGGGTTTTGTAGATGGAAGGTGAGAGGCCTGGTCAACATCTTCAATTGCCTCCTAAACCATCGAGAAAAAGAAAGCGTTCGTCTCCCGCTTGGGAACACTTTGTGGATGTTGAGCCTAATGATCCAGAA
>JAOWBN010032973.1:0-10226 GCA_028565015.1 Pinguicula moranensis | reverse complement strand
CAAAATCAATAGGAACATTCTACCTAAATCCGAAAGGGGTTAGAAAACAGAGTAAATAACAACATACCCAATAGAAGAAATGCCCAGCTCCAACCTCCTTTGCCTTCTTTATTTGCAATGCCAATTTCCAAGTCCACATTTTTAACAATGTTTGGTTCCAGATTCCCAGTTTCAACAGTCTAACAAACAAAAAAATTCTATAGAATAGTCATCATTGACAATTCTTTTAGCTTTGTGCTAATAATGGACTAGAGCAAAATGCTCTATTAAATTCTAGTGCTTCTATTTAGTGAAGTTGCTGGAACTCAATACATCAAATGATGCAATGATATTGGGTCGCAACGGAAACGACCTCTTTGTATAATTATAAGGGTAATGCCGCGTACATCTGACTCCCCAGAACTCAACTTAGTTGGGAATATACTGGGTACGTTGTGGATTGTGGAGTTGTTAAACTGAACACTAGTAGAGTTGTTAATTGCATTCAATCCCTAACAAACAAATTGAACCATACTTTGGTTCAATCCCTCACAATCTAGAGTTGTTAATTGCATTCAATCCCTCACAATCTACTGACGTGGTTGAGAAGATTGAAATTTGCCTGAATTTTCATCCGTCCGAGGAAGGGCAGTGTTGGTTGAGAAGATTGAATTCCTATTTTTTTTTCCAGCACTCTGTGTTCTCTTGGCGTTTAGGAGATTGTGTTGACGAGTTCTGGTTAGCTGATGATAAAGAAGTCCGTCTCTATCAAGATAATATTGTTTAATTTTTAGCATAAAGTATGATCAAGTGGTAATGGGAATGGGGTCTTTTTTCTCCCTTCCAACAACTATAGGCATTAGACAATGTCAGTTAACAAATCCCTCTGTTTGATGTACATGTACATGTACGAATTAGTTCCGAGTTGGTTAAGTTTAGGTAGGAAGCATGGAAATCATGCACAATGATATGGTGAATTGGTGATATTCCTCATATGGTTTAAGATGCAGGAGCACAAATTGATGTGCTATGGTTGTTATGCTTTTTAATGTTCAAGGAATAGAAACTTTATCTCAGGGGTTTTCATACTGAGTTATTGAGCTCCTTGATCTCTGATTTTTGTCATTGTCTATATATTGAGACAATGGGAATCATGGGTCGTGTGGGTAATATTTTTGCATGCCTAAAATGATTTGTGCATTGTGCTCCCGCTTTTCTATTTTATTTTTTCACTTTTGCCACCCCAATTGCCTTCTAATTTCTAATCTTCTATGTATATGGATCAACATGTTCGTGTTCGTAGAAAAAGAAAACGACCAGCCCCATCTGTCGCTTCTACTCGTCAAGGGGACACACGAGAAACATCTCTATCTCTTGAAGATGTTGATATGGAAGCAAATTTATTAGAGTCACGTGAAATACCCATAATACCCAATGAGAGTCAAACTTCAGCAGCTCCACCTCCAAAGCCAAGGAAAAAGATGAAAAGGCGCTCTAAAGTTTGGCAACATTTTGAGGAGACTGGTGAAGATGAGAAAGGTGATGAAGTGGCTACTTGTATTCATTGCAAGTCACTTGTCAAATGCGATAGTGGAAAATCAGGAACCAACAGTTTGTGGAACCATTTAAACAATTGTTCCAAACTTGAACGTCATGGGCAAAAGAAAATTGACAAGTACTAACCACAGTTCACTTATGATGGTACAATAGCCACGAAGAACCAGTTGGGTGATCTTATAATGAATAAGTTGGATACTAAAAGGATCAGACGGTCACTTGCAGAGTTTATCATTATGGATGAGCAATCGTTCTCAATTGTATAGAAGAACAAATTTACTAATTATTCAAATACTTTCGAGCCAAGATTCAGGATGATTTCTCGCATGACAACAGATAGAGATTGCATGGGAGTGTACCTATCAGAGAAGAGTCTTTTGATGAATACTGTGAAGGAGTTGAGTCCAAGGGTTTGCTTGATTATGGACACCTGAACATCTATTCAAAACATGGTCTATATGTGTGTTACAGCACATTTTATAGACCATGACTTCAAATTACACAAGCGGATCATCGGGTTTAAAAAGGTCACTACCACTCAAGTATCACACTTCACTTTCTGTGACTATCGCATTTGTTTTAACGTATAATCGCTGATGTTTTCCCTTAATAATGCATAGGTTTATCACTATCTTATGTGTTGGAGGGAATATTGAGTGATTGGGGCATTAATAAGGTGTTAATAAACACCATGGACAATGCATCAAGCAATAGCAGATTGCTGAATCAGTTGAGGGGTAGGGAGATAGAGAAGTTTGGGCGTGTAGAGCGTGGTGTGTTGGATGGACACCGCAATATTCACATGAGGTGTGTCGTACATGTCCTAAATTTGATTGTGAAAGAAGGTTTGGCTTATCTAGATAGATCAGTGTCGAGGATGCGATATATTGCAAAATTTGTCAAATATTTGCCTCATCGAGAAGACATTTTTATGCAATATGTTGATAAGGTTGGGTTGGAGGAAACGGGGCAAGGTTTCTTGCAGATGGATGTGGTGACAAGGTGGAACTCTACCTACATTATGTTGATATCTATCCAAAAGCATAGAGAAGTGTTTGAGCAAATGTTGGCTTATGAAGTTGCTTGTACGAGTGTATTTGGATGAAAGTAGAAAGGACGGGAAAAATAATTGTGGTGGGACAACCTACAAGCACCGATTGGGAGCGCATCAATATCTTTATTGAATTCTTGAAAGTATTCTATGATGCTACATTGTCATTCTCAGCCTCCAAGACTTGCACTGCGAAAAACAATTTGGAGGTCTTGTTTCGTATTAAGATGCAGCTAGATCGATTCAAAGAGAGTGATGATCTCTTTTTTAAGGGTATGGCGGATTGAATGCTCGATAAGTATTGGAAGTATTGGGGAGAATTTGAATAGGATGATCCAGATGAATCGATTTTGAGGTTCAATAGGTACTGTTCTTTTGAGTTCTCTTTTTATTTACTTTATTAGATATTCTTCTTATTTATTTTCTATAAGGTGTTTTTTCTTGTTTTTATATGATCAGGATTTTACTTGTCGCAATAGTTCTCGAACCTAAGTGTAAGCTTGTATGGTTCGAATTCTTTTTGTCGAATATTCTTAGCACTGAGGAGAGTAAGATGGTTACTGAAGTTCCTAAGACTACAACAGAAGAGCTCTTTGCCCAATACACTTCAATATACGGAGCATCTTCTTCTTCCAACTCTACGACTACGATTCAACAAAGTGTAGGTGGGTCTGTGGCTGATACTAGGGCGACGGGGATAGGGCACGCTTCAAACCTTCTGAATAATTGGAAAGAAAAGGTCCGAACTATGAAATGCACACAACAAACTGAGTTGGAATTATATTTGAAAGAAGGACTAGAAGACACGGGCAGTACATGCTCTGTATTGGATTGGTAGAAGAAGAATCAAATGAAATATCCAGTTTTTGGTAGAATAGCAAGAGATAATTTATCAATACCAATCACCATTGTGCCTTCAGAGGCTGCATTTAGCACAGGCGGATGGGTACTCACTATATTCCGAAGTTCAATGGCACCCAATACCGTTGAGGGTTTAATATGTGCTCAAGATTGGCTGAAAGATAAGGAAGAAATCTTCTTTCACACCAATGGGACGGAGGATCCAGAGAATTACGTAATGGACTTAGGTATGCTTTAGAATAGTTGAATTGAGTCCTTTAACAACAATGACATAATAGAATATCAATGTATGTTCTTTTACTTTGGCATACTTAGGTAAAGGATCAGAAGAGGAAGCCATGGCTTAGGAGATCACATTCACAGAGATAACGACCGACCCCGACCTAGACAGGTATTGATCTTCTTGATAGATGATAGATTTTGCTAGATGTGTTGATTGCTCCACTGATGCACTATGTTTGTCCTTGTGTCGTGGAGAAGATGATGTTGAGGAGCCTACCAACACATCTCTGAAGAAAGGTGAAGAGAAGGTAAGTATGTTAATAGATAAATATAAAATATGATCTCTTCTACTGTATCCTGATTTCTTTGAAGTTACACTTATAGCAGTAACATAACAAGCAGCGGTTGAGGGCAACTACTTTAAATTAGAGTTTCATCATTGGGATTGGACAAACTAATGAGACCGAAAGAAGCTATATGATTTATCTTTTAAGTCATGAATTCTGCTTTTAATATTCTTCTTATTTTGCTTTTTTGTGTTAGATGGATCCTGGTGTGAGGTGTTGTGTTTGCTATGAAGAGGAGGATGTTTCCCGCAGTTTGCAGTGTAGCAATGCAATGGAGAACTCTGTTAAGTGGGTCAGTGTAAAGTATTTTTTTCTTGAACAAATATGGGAGGAGTTTCAGAGAAGGAAACATTTGTGTGTTGTTGGGATGAGAGATGGAGTTTTTATTCTCGAACAGTTAGTTTAGGGTTTAAACTTTAAATGGTCCAGCTTATTAGATGATTGAAGGACTAGATGCTGCAGGTGGTTCTTCCAAAAATCACTATTTAGTATATTGTGTTTTGTTGTTGATGGATGGTGGTGAACTCATCATTGGTTGTGCCTTTCTTAGTTCTTACTCGTATGTAGGGAACCGTTCAGGGTGTTGCAGGAGCCAAGAGGTGGGACAGGCCGGACAGCATATGGATGGAATGATCTTGGAATTTATTTATTTTTATTATTATTACTTTTCGGAAATTCGGATTTTTTGAATTTTTTATGGAAGTTTCGAACCAATTTTTGAATTTATGAATTCCAAAATCTGGAATAAAATATGGATCAGTTCGAAAATCACATTCCATTTCCAAAAAAAATCGGATTGGTTCAAAAATTTCAAATTCCAAACGCCTAAGCCTACGCTCAGCCAGTTCCTTTTGCATCATCCCATCTGGTCCGCTCTCATCTTTAGTTTGCATCCAACCTCATGCATAGTAATGGGTGGATAAACCAATCATTCATAGAGTAGGAGAAGTGCCTTTCTGATCTCCTAGCCCTCAACTAGTACCATGTTAGCCGTTGTATTGTTTGGTGCATCTTCACTATATTTGCCTCATGGCCAGTAAAGTGAGTGTTGTTCCTATTTTTCCAGAAGATACATATAAATGCCAGTCATATGGTTATCCAAACTTCAGAGTTAGTTCCTAGTTGGGCCTGTGTAATGTTTTCCTGGAAGGATGGGACTGTTATACTGGTCGCTAAAGTCCATGTTCATCCCGGTGTTAACCAGTTCTTCACTGCCATCCATACCTGACTGGTAGTTTCACACTCATGGAAAGGTGTTCAGTTGTCTCCTGGTTTGAGTTGTAGAACGTGTACCTAATCTCCTGACTAGCAAGTATAATATGTCTTCCTTGTAGATTAACCTTTGTAGGAATAGCATTATGGATTAACTTCCACACAAAGATGATTACTTTCTTTGGAGCATACCTATTCCAGACATATTTAGTGGAGTCCATGTGTTGTTAGGTGAACACTAGTGTCCTAACCTCTGAGATTAGTCTATATGCTTCCTTCAAACTGTAGGTTCCAGTTGTGCTACTACCAAAGGAATATTTGTCTGTTCTATTGATCTGTGGCTGAGTATCTTATTAGAAATCCAACAAGTCTCTTAGGTGAGGTAGTTTTGATATCGTAGAAGCCTTCTCCAATTCCACAACCATATCTACCTATCACCTTCCCAATGGCCAGAATCAGCCACACTGATTTCTTTCTGCCGTGCAACTCGAAATAATGTTGGGTATCTAGTGGCCAACACTGTATGCTGATGCCACCTATGTAGTTAGAAGTTTAGTCCTTCCCCATTTCCAAGTACTATTTTGTAGTTACGTGTGAACCACTGATTATTCATTGTATCCTGCAGCTTGGTCCACCATGTAGTTGGGTAAGTATTACCCATTTTTCTACATGTGTTCCTAATTGCCTGTATAGGATGTGTTCTGATTTGTCTCAAATCACCAAAGTGGATTAGTCCTCCTTCCCCATACTTTGATCTTAAAATCTCAGCAGCTAAAGATAGTTCTCCATTGAGTACTCTATCTCCCCACTTTCCCATCATAGCATCATTGAAGTCTACCAGACCCCTCAGCCCCATGTCCCCCTTATCCACTGTTGTTGTGATGTTTTTCCATGAACTCCAGCATACACTCCTCTTCTCATTTGTACTCCCCCAAAAGAAGTCTCTCTGCACTGCTATCAGCTTCTTAATTACCACTTGTGGGGTTTTAATGAAAGAAAAATAGAGGGAAGGCAGAGCAGATAGGACAAAGTTTATTAATGTCAGCTTACCTCTAGTTGCAAGTGTCTGTGTTCCCACGATTTTAAGGTCCTGCTGAACTTGTCCAGGACTGGTTACCAAGTAGCCAACTTGTTGGCATTAGCACCAATGGGCAATCCAAGGTACCTAAATGGGATATCCCATGTTTGGCATCCTAGGAATGCAGCCATCTACTCCACAGTTGAGGTTGGGGTACTTACTCCAATCAATTTTGTCTTACCAAAGTTAATCTTAAGTCCTGGTACTACCTCACAATTCTGAAGTATGGCTTTAAGTGTTCTGACTGTACTCCAATCTGCCTGGACAAATAAAATGGTGTCATTTATAAACTGTAGATGTGACACAACCACTTTCTCCTTCCCTACAAACAGTCCTTTTATCAACTGAAGCTCTATCGCCCGCCTTGTTAATCATTACTGATAATCCCTCCACTGCCAGTAGGAACAGGAAGTGAAACATGGGATCCCCTTGTCTCAAGCCTATAGTAGGATAAAATTTACTTGTTGGGCTTCCATTGAAGAGTATAGAAGTTGATGCTGACCGGAGTAGTTCCCTGATCCACCATGTTCAGCAAGTGGGAAAGTTCATTTGGCCAATAACATCCTACAGATTATTCCAATTCAATGTGTCATACGCCTTCTCAAAGTACACCTTTAGGATTAGAGCTTTCCTCTTTAATTTTTTCATTTCATCAACTAGCTCATTTGTGATCAGCTCACTATCCAAGAGTATCCTTCCTTTGATGAATGCCATCTGGTTCATAGAAACCAGGGTATCCATGGCCTTGCTGATCCTATTGGCCAGTACCTTTGCAATTACCTTTGGCATGGTACCTATCAATGTGATAGGCCTGAAATCTCGCACTAGCATAGGTGTGTCATTTTTTGCAACCAAAGTTACGTGTGATGCATTGTTGCACCTTGTTAATTTGTCATTCCTGTAAAATTTGTTCTGGGCAATCCAGATGTCATTTACAAAAAATCTATATCCACACATTGTTCTGGGCAATCCAGATGTCATTTACAAAAAATCTATCCAAATGGCTCATTGCCTTCAAAAATTTCAAATACCACATGTATTTTCTGTGCTCCATCCTTAGGTCCTGCAGACCTGTTAATTTTAAGAACTCCCTGAAAGCATAGATTTCCTGTTCAGAAGTGTGTTGAGCAGAACCTTTCCTCTCACTATTATCCAGCGTTGAAATCACCCATTAGACACCATTTCTCTGATCTTTAACTTTCATAGATATCACTAATAGTTGTCCATTGTTTCTTTCTTCTAGCTAGATCTGTTGGGCCATAAACATTGACCAAACTCGATGTTACCTCATCACCTTCCTAGTGCCCAATCACTCCAAGAAAATCTTCACCATCAACAATTCCTATACTACAGAATTTATTGCTATTCCACAAATAAATGTGTACTCCTAACTCTCCTATGGATCCTTTATAGCACCAATCGAAGTCATTATTGTACCATGGATATACACAGTTTTCTGTCCACTTTTTCAAGTTTTGTCTCCTGCAGGCTAACAAAATCAGCCTTCTCCTTCGTTATCAACTCCTTTACCCTCCTTCTCCTCCCTGGGCCACCAAGGCCTCTTACATTATATGTAAGAAGCTTCATCTGGGGATTATTTCTTCGACCCCCGAGGGGGGTGTATCTGTGTACAATCCACTAGTAAGGTAGTGCTATTGTTCATCTCCAAGAATAACTTATGAAACTCCACCTGGTAGGGATCATACACTATTCCCAATTTGTTGCCCACGTCCATGATGGAAGATGCTTCATTACGTATGTGATCAATAGCAGTACTTAGGCATATCTCTGAACTAGTGGAATGTTTACCAGCTGAGCCGTGGTTGGCCTGTGCAGCTAACTGACCAATCTATTCATCCAGAGTAGTCAAATTACTTGCTCTATTAGAATCTATGACATTTCTAGTCTGGCTTCGTGTTTTTTATCCCCCACCCCCTTTATGTTTAGTCAATGCCACCTTCTTAACAAGGGTTTTATTTCTGCCTCCTCAGGTTTATAACCAAGTGGTGGAAAGGCCTCACTGTGGATGTCTAGGGGGACCGAGGGTCCCACTGTAGCTGGTTCAACAAAAACAGACTCAGTTATTACCCCCACTACACCGGTCATATCCATCAACCCTTATGGGTATACCACTTCACTAAGACTTTCAATGTCACCCTCTAGTGTAAAAGGAAGTTGTTGCAATGTCTCCTCAATCTGGCTTTCAGGTGCTAAGTTCAACTGGTTCTCTGTTTTCCCTACTTCATTGGGCAGTGTTCGTCCTTGTACAACTACCACCTCGGGCGATTGGCTAACCTGACTCTTAGCTTCTGCCACTTTCCCAATCAAACTCATCCATGGGGAATGTTGTCTTATCATTTCAATCTAACTTTCGGGTGCAACTGTATCTTGGTTTATGATCACCAGGTTAGCCTTTGTTCGGGGTTCGGGCCACCATTGAATTCTGTTGGGGACCCACTATCTCTAGGTATCACCATTGTTAGACACTGGTTTAGGACAGTGTTTGTCGTTTCCCCCATATTGTCCTTGATAAAGGATGGTACGCTGTCTCCTTTCTCTGTATCAGGCTGCAGTTTATGACAAATGTCCTCTTCACCTGAGTGTGAATCAGGATCCCTCTCTGAATGGTCCACTGATTCCTAATATTCAGAGTCTGAGCTCGTTGTTATCTCCTCATGTCACACCTTATCAGTTCCTCTACCACATTCTGTTTCCACTACCTGCACCATGTAGCCAATCTCTTCTATCTCCACCATTAGATTTTGGGCCACTATGGTACCCACTTTGGCATGGATCAATACCTGAGCAGCTGCCAGATCCTTTCTTGTAGTGGTTGCTGGGTCAATCTGAACAAAAATTCCCACCTTACTACCTAATGCTTCCAGTATTGTAGGTGTCCATGCCTGAAGAGGCAATCCAAATATCTTAATCCGACATAGTCCTGTGTCAGCTTCCTTTTGTCCAGGCCACGGTGACACGTCCATTAACCAATTGGATAGCCACACACGATCATTGCATATGAGGTTGTTCAAGTCAATAGTCTCTTGCTCTCATAAGAGGACCATACCTGCACTCATAGGGCTAGCACTGATGTTGAGGTAACCTGCGGATTTAAGGGCAATTTGCAGGTCCCTCCAGCGATCCATTTCTTTCAACGTGCCAACATAGGTATAATTGACTCACTCCTTATCCGCTCTAGAAGTCGTGAATGACAATCCCGGAGATACTTTCCCCACCTTCAGGTCATGGAACATTGGCTCTGAGCTCGTTGATGCACCCTCGGTTAAGGTAATGCCTAACAATCCCTGTGGCAGCTCAGTCAGTGTAGGCTTCTTTGTCACTGTACCCGTCACATCCAGTTGAACTCTTCGTTGTACTCACTAAGGTGGATTGTCCTCCATCACCATTTTCTTTGGGTACCTAGTGCAGATAGTCTGTATACAGTACACCCAATCCAAGTATTGTTAATCTGATACAGCATCAGCTCCTTGCCCTCAACGTCCCTATACTCCACAAATCCAGTTTATTGGCCTCTGTTGTTCAATTTCCTAACAATAGACAGCTCGTGGATGGTCCCTTGCCTCTTCAGTATACTCTGGAGCCTATATTTGTTGCAGTCATTGAGGAAGTTGGTGATGTAGAAACTGGAGGTCTACTTTGTCTTCGTCGTAAGTAGTTCTACCTTGCAAGTCGTCGAAGCTCTCTGGGGGCCTAATCTCTCGTGCACTGGTACCAAATTCTAAGTGTTGACATAATCTTGGGTAGGTTGGCTACGTCAAGTATGGTCATAGAGTGGTGCTTTAATCATCTTCACGGCGGCGTGCCACATCCGCTTTGCCTAACGGGACTGGATGAGATAGGTCGAAGCCATAGTAGCTTCGGGTTTGAACTGCGGTTTATGAGGGAGTTGGTAGTGGGT
>JAOWBN010032962.1:0-10227 GCA_028565015.1 Pinguicula moranensis | reverse complement strand
GTGATATAAATATTCAGCAAATTCGATCAAGTGACAATTTGGCAGATTTGTTTACAAAAGCACTACCTACTGCAATTTATGAAAAGATGGTCAAAGGGATCGGAATGAGGAAACTCAAAGATGTGTCCAACAGGGGGATCATAAGATCATGTACTCTTTTTCCTTCAATAGGATTTTTTCCCACAGGATTTTTTTTCTAATAAGATTTAAACGAGGCATGATGATATGGACATTCAAGGAGAGTGTTATGAATGAAATGTGATACATTTAATAGCATGCAATATTTGGTAGATAATTAATGCTATTAAATGTAGGCATGTGAATGTCCTACAAATAGAGGAGAAATGAAGAAAAATGAAACGAAGAAGAAGAGAAAAAAAGTGTAAAGAAAAGAAAGGGGAGAAGGAAAATTCTTCTGAGAATTTTGTGAATTCTGAGATTGTTTGTTTGCTTTTATGCATTTGTTTGTATTTACACAAATAATTCACAACATTTATATATATATATATTATGTCTTTCCATATTTATAATCGAGTGAAAGGAATCTGTGAGCTTATCAGTCACCATCACTGTAAAGAGTAAAGTTACTCCTGAAGAAGAAGAAGAAAAATGGCGCCAGCTCCCAAAATCCTCTTCGCCCTCGACTCGGCCAAAACTCAATTCTTTCACTTCAAAGCGATCATAGTCGCCGGAATGGGACTACTCATCGACGCATACGATCTATTAAGCATACCTCCGATCGAAAAATTCCTCGGACAGATCTACTACTCCGACCAACCCGGACACTGGATCCCAATCATCGTCAGCTCCGCCATGGTTGCCACCGCGCTCCTAGGCACCATCATCGACCAACTTGTATTCAAACACCAACGAGTGTACGACCTCTCCCTCATGCTCATGGTGATCTCCTTTGTGTGGTGCGGATTCTCCGTCGACACGTCCAGGGGCTGCATCTTTCTCAGCCTAGGGTTCTTTAGATTTGTGCTCGGAGTCGGAATCGGAGGAGACTATCCGTTATCGGCGATACCGATATCGGAATTCTCGAATCGGAGGACGAGAGGCGTGTTCATCGTTGCAGTTTTCTTAAAATCGAGCAAGAACAGCTCGAAATTGCCAAATCAATAGAAACGAAAAATAGAGTATTTGCGGGAAGAAAGACTTCCCGTTCTTTTTTATTTATGAAACGAAAAATAAACTGTACATAATTACAGAAGCGTAAGAACGCCTCTTATACTTAAAACCGAGAACATAAAGTGTCCATCAGATCAAGAGCAAACAAACAGGCAGGATAAGACATAGCTTGCCATATGGATCGATGACTCAGCATAACCGTCTTCATTTCTTAACCGACAGATTCATCATCAAACAGAAAATTCCAACTTAAGTCCAGTTTGATTCCTCCAATTTTCTTCATCACAACTCCAGTCAGTTTTTCTCACACCTCAACTTCAATACCCCCTCCTCAAGATGAGCATCCCACAAGCTCATCTTGGACAACAAATAGGACAAAAGACGGCAGCATAAAGGGATTTTGTGAACAAGTCTGCAAGTTGCTCGGTTGTAGATGTGTTGAGGCAGAATAAGGCCGTCCTTGTACTAATCAAGGCGATTTCGATATTTTTTGTGCGTTCGTGGAACACAGGGTTGGCGGTTATGTCTAGAGCAGCTCGATTGTCACACATGAAAGGAATAGGCTGTGGAATGGAAATCTGGAAATGTCTCAGCATATAAGAAATCCATTGTAGCTCCCTTATTGTTGCCGACATTGCCCTGTATTCAGCTTCAGCAGAAGAGCAAGAAATCGTTGGCTGTTTCTTGGTTTTCCAAGAGATCAAGTGACCACCTAACATAATACAGAAACCGGTCAAGGAGTTGCGAGTGGTGCGGCAGCTGCCCCAATCTGCATCACTGAAGGCCTGCAGTTGAAGATCTGATGAATTGGAGTAGAACAGACCCAAGGTAATGTGGCCTGCAAGGTATTTCAGAATGTGCACAACAGCATCCCAGTGAACATCATGTGGAGCATGAACATATTGGCTAAGTTGTTGCGCCACATAGGTCAGATCAGGCTTAGTATAGTTCAGATTAAGTAGGCGGCCAACCATCCTTCTATATTTATCTGAGTTGTGATAAAGAGGTGAATCCTCATGTACTTCGGCTGCAACTTTCACACCATGAAGGAAAGGAGTTATAACAGGAGTGCTATCCAAGTAGCCATAGTCATTCAGCAGATCACGGATATACTTTTCTGGCTGATGTATATACCATCTAGAGATCTAGAAATTTCCATTCCTAAGAAGAACCTGGCGGATCCCATGTCTTTGATTGTAAATGCAACATGTAAATGAGCCTTAACCTTGTCTATTTCGGAGCTGGAAGTCCCTGTTATTAGCACATCATCCACATATACCAATAAATAGAGCTGACAGGCCGGGGTATGAAGCATGAAGAAGCAAGGATCATGATGAGATTGTAAAAACCAAAACCTGTCAGAGCTGCAGTGAAGGTGATATTCCATTTCCTTAAAGCTTGTTTAAGTCCATAGAGAGACTTTTTTTAGAAGGCAAACTTGACCTTTTTTGGTCCCTTCATACCCAAGAGTTGGATGCATAAACACCTCTTCATCCAAGGTGTCATGGAGAAAGGCATTATTAACATCTAATTGTTGAATGTCCCGCTGTTTTGAAGCTGCCACTGCAAACAATAATCTCACGGTCACTGCTTTGGATACAAGGCTAAAGATTTCATCAAAGTCCTCCCCTTCAACCTGCGTGTAGCCTTTGGTAACCAAGCCTGTCTTATAGCGGTCAATTGTTCCATCAGCCTTACACTTCACCCGGTATACCCATTTTGAGCCAATGGCTTTCTTGTCCGGAGGAAGGTTTGTAACTTCCCATGTTTCATTGTCTTGTAGTGCCCGCAGCTCACACTTCATGGCATCTACCCATTTTTGATTCGTCCTGGCTTGATTATAGTTCTTAGGCTCAGAAATGGAGGATAGGTTTGATGCAAACTCACAATAGCTGCTGGAGAAGTAACTGTCTGGACTTGAGGTAGGCAGACTGGTCTGTGTGCAGGAAGAAAAGGTATGAAAATCTTCTTACCAAGAAGGTGGTTTGTGGATTCTTGCACTACGCCTAACAGATACATCCTACAGTGGAGCATAAACAGAAGAACTCGGATCATCATGTTACAATAATGTGGGATCATTCATTGGAACAGGGGATGTGTGATCAGGGGATGTGTGATATGTGACTGTCAGAAAAAGGATCACACTGAGGAACCAACTGTCCTGGTGATGCATCAACTGTCACAAAAGGTTCATCTTTTTCACCAGCCACAGAGACATCAACCACCAACGGAACATCATACTGCAAATTACCAGATTCAGGGAAAACATTTTCATGAAACTTTACATCTCTTGATACTATGCATTTTCCAGTATCTAGTATATATATTTTATAGCCTTTCTGTGTAGCTGGATAACCAACAAATATCCCTCTGAGCGACCTTGAGTCAAATTTATCTTTTCCTGGAGAATTATCCACAGCAAAGCATAAACAACCAAATACTTTCAACATGTTAAGGTCTGGTTTTTTATTGTGCAGCAACTCAAAAGGACATTTCCACTGAAGAACACTACATGGCCATCGGTTTATTAGATAAGTTGCTGTTAAAAGACATTCTCCCCAAAATTTCTTTGACAATCTTGTTCAGAAAAGTAAAGCTCGAGCAACCTGCAGGAGGGACCTATGTTTTCTTTCAGCAATGCCATTTTGCTGAGGCGTGTAAGTGCAACTTCTTTGATGAGTAATCCCTGATCTTGCAAACAAATCTGAACAGAAGCTTAACAAATTCAGAACCACTTTCTGTCCTTATCACCTTGACAGAGGTTTGGTACTGATTTTTAACCCAACACAGAAAGTTTTCTATCAGTTTAGGCACTTGCTCCTTGAATCTGAATAACTATGTCCAACAACATATGCTTCTATCATCCACAACTGCCAAGAAATAACGACAACCACTGAGTGTAGGCTGCTTATATGGACCCCAAACGTCCATATGAATCAAATCAAAACAATGATCCGAGGTATGTGTGCTGTCAGGGAAAGGTGACCTGCACTGTTTAGATAGTGGGTATATATCAAACAAATCAAACGACTTTTTCATATAAGAATCAATGCCTGAACAATCAATATGTCTCATTACATCAAGGGATGGATGTCCCACCTATCATGTAACAAGTGTGAATCAAGTGCAGCATACACCTTATTATCAAACTGACTGATATCAGTCAGTGTATAAGATCTAAAAAAGGTTTCAAATGTGCACAATAGTCATTCTGAAACTGTCTTATTGTCTTCTGATCAAAGGATTCAGTATTGATGATGTTAAGCTCTCGCAACACTTTACCAACAGCCAAGATCCTACCCCCTTTAAGGTCCTGCAGTAAACAACAATTCCAAAAATTGGAATCCCAGATCTGCAGTCTTTGACAGTTTTCTGACCAAAAGAAGATTATATCTGAAAATAGGCAGAAGCAAACATGACTTCAAAGTGATCAAACTGGATAATTGAACATCACCACAACAAGTAACAGACTTTACACTTCCGTCAGGTAGCCAAACAGGAGTCAAAGTGCCAAAGGCCACTGTGTTCTTCATCATAGACATGTCACGACACATGTGGCTGGTAGCACCGGCGTCTACAATCCAATCTACTGAAGCTATATTTGAATTTTCAACAGAATTGAGACAAGAGATGACAGACGTACCGGCAAAATCATCATAGTGTGCAAGGCTTACTTGATCATCTTGTATCTTCTCGTTCATCAGTTTCTGCAAGTCCCTCTGCATATGGCCAATCATCTCATACAAGTGTCCAGGCTTCTCTGTAACACAATCAAGTGGATTATCTCCTTCATGTCTTGTCTCTGAAAAGTTAGTAGCAGCATGATTGTTTTCTATCTTTTTCTGATCACTCCAACGGTCAGGATACCCTTTTAGCTTAAAGCATTGAGTAGCAACATGGCCACTCTTGCCACAATGTGTACAGTCTTTCAACTTATAACAATCACCAATTACATGTCCAGTTTTACCACAATGATTACACTTCAGATTGCTTCTATCCAGTTTTCCTTTTCCAGAATCATCCTTCTTCCAGGTTGATGACTTTGCCAACAATGCTGCATTCATGGATTCATCACGTGTTGACATGCTCATAGTTACTTCTTTGTTCTTTTCAACAGTATAAATTAAACCATAGACTCTATCAATCAACGACAATGGTTCCATATTAACAATTTTGCTCTTCTCCGAATCATAAACCTCATTAAGCCCCATCAAAAACTCCATCACTCTATCTTCATTCTTTCTCTTCTCAATCAAGATACCTACCTCTCCATCTATGTGTGGTAATGGCCTTAATTGATCTTAATGATCCCATATCATTTTTAGTTTTCCAAAATACTCACACAAAGATTGTTCTGTCTCATCGCTATACTTCTATTTAGCTCAAAAGATGCGGTAAGTTTGAAGTGCCAAATCTAGTCTCCAAATTTTCCCACAATGTATGTGCATCATTGATAAACATAAACTATTTTGTAAGATGAGGTATCATTGCACTCTTAAGCCACGAACAGACCAGACTGTTAGCACATTTCCAGCTCCAAAACATGTATGAGTTTTCATCAGGTTTTTTCAACGTATCGTCAATGAATCCTACCTTAAGCTTTGCTTCTAGTGCTGAGATCATCGCAATCTTCCAGATGAGGAAGTTTGATTCCGTCAGCAAGACAGTCACTAACTGCATCCCAGGGCTTTCAGATCTGTGGACAAGCATCTACTCCTCGATCAATTCCTCCATCTTCCTTTCATGTTTCAATTTCAATGCCAACCGTGATTCTGCATCAACTGCAATTTCTACATCATTTTTTGTCATTTCTGATCGGTAAATTGCAAACAGGATCCAACATTGACTCTAAGCTCTCTCTGATACCATAAAATCGAGCAAGAATCAACTCGTAATCGCAAGATCTAACAAACTGAAAACAGAGTGTTTCCGGGAAGAAAACTTCCCTTTTTTTGGCTTTTTTTTTATTTCTGTAATCAAAATAAATTGTCCATAATTACAAAAGCGTGAAAATGCCTTTTTATAGTTAAAACACGAAAACATAAAATGGCCTTCAAATTACGAGGAGATGAACGGACAGGATAAACCACACCTTTGCCAGATGGATCGATGAGTCAGCATAACCGTCTTCATTTCATAACTGTTGCCACTATCTTCAACAAAACAGAGTTCAACTTCAGCAAACAGAGTTGCTGGACTGCTTAAGTCCAGCGCTTGAGATCTCCAGATTTCTTCACCACAGTTCAGTTAGGTTGGCTCACACTTCAACTTAAATAGTACCAACTCTACTTCTCTGTCTGATTGTTTCCTCGTAGAATCTCCAATTTTAGGGTAAACACGCTTTCGTCTGCTTTTGATTTTGCTTTGCTTGATAATAATCTATTTGGGGGATACGTTGATTGTCTAATTAAATCCAGTCGGCCATGATATCCAGTACTCTCACCATGTCTGTATGAATTTGTATATCTTTTTTTCTTTAGTTTTTGACGCAGACTGTTGATTGGTGATTGATGTTATATGCTTATTTATTTTTTACTTCCAAGACAAATTGGGGGGTTTGATAGAAAGTTGTTCCTTCTGAGCTTTGTTGAGCACCAATCATGGAGGAATCTGAAAAAAGGAAAGAAAGGCTGAAGGCAATGAGAATGGAAGCTGCTCAAGGGGAGTTTTGCTCACCCTGGGGGATCCTTGGGATCTCATGGGCTTACAAATCATTTGATTCTAAGTGAATCACTTTCAACTCCATTCCACCAAACTTCTCAAAGATTTGATTTTTTCATAGGCCCAACGGCATCATTCTCTGGGAGGAAAGAGACATAGCAACTTCTATTCAATTCCACAATGACACTACAATGTGCCAAGTATTGATTTATGCTTACTTCTTCCCAGTTTTCATTTGGATTGATGCAGATTCGGCGTGTTTGCTTCTATTTATAGATTGTAGCTTCAGTAGTTGGCTAATTTGCTGATATTTGGGGCTAAAAGATATGTGAATTTCGTTCTCTGGGAACTGTTGCCTCTAGTCCAGTATTTGCTTTGCTCTGTCATTGATCTATCTTTTCTGCTTGAAAGGTGTTTTTTTGTATATGATTGGGTAGATTGCACAGGTATCATGGTCTTTCCAAATGGATTCAATGTTTTCACAGGGCCTCTTTATCAGGGTATGATCAAGAACCCATTTATCAGAATCCAGCTAATAATGCCCCAGGTTCGAGGATGTTCGAAAGATCGGGAGCTCATTCAAGCCAGAGTTATCTTGGAAGTCCAATGGAAGCAACTCCATATGAGAGGATGCCTCAAGTACGCAGAGCGCATTCAAACCAGAGTTATCTTGGAAGCCCAATCGAAGCGACTCCAGGTGGGAGAATGATCCAAGTGACAGGAGCTTATTCAACTAACTCTTGGGTTCAACCACTAGGTAACCCTCCAAGTGCTTGGCGTGGAGACTATGGAGCTCTAGCAAATTCATCACAAATGGGTAATTTCATGAGGCCTAGCTTTGGCCAAGGTGACCCTCATCATGCTACATATTGCCAAGGCAGAGGTCAGAGATACAACACCAGTTCCCACCATGATTTAGGAAGAGGCAGAGCTCAACAACCGAGCATTAGCAGTAGTCCAGGTTCCGGACCAAGTGGTAGGAGAGCAACCAGTTCACATCTTCCCGTTTCAGCAAAGGAACGACCTGGTTGGTATTATAGCAAGAAAATGGTTAAAGATCCGTGGAAGCAGTTGACTACTGCTTTGTGGGAGGGTCCTCGACCTGATAAATTCCAGCTGCTGAATTCGATCACAAACAAGAAAGCTAAAGTTTCTTCAGAAGCTTCTATAATGTCAAATCCTCAGCCAAGCCTTGCTCAGTATCTGACCGAAGCATTTAATGATCCTATCAATGAGGTTGTTGATGACAACAGATGCAGCATATGAAGGATGAGTGCTTATCTCCTTCAGATTTTGCTGCTATGCCCAAGCAACTCTTTGCATTTTCCGCCTCGGGCATTGTGCCGCTGATGGTATCAGAAATGGGGAGTTCATAATAATCTTTTGTGGTGCCTGATGACGGATGCCAAAGGTTTCATTTATCTTCGGAAGGGATGGATGATACAGTGATGTATCTTTTTTTGTACATTAAGTTTCATTTTCTTGTTCTCATATTTTCTCCATGTTATTGAACTGGAAAGTGCTACAATAGGGATGGAGCCACCAGTCCAGTGAGCCAGCCCCCTTAGCTCTATGGGTACAAAATCCGTTACCACGAAGGAAACCCCAACAATTTCTTATAAATATTTGATCCAATGTCTTGTTCGTCTTGAATCCTTTTCCTCTATTCGTCCTTAACTATAATAATCAGCTGTCCTCAGAATTTCTCTTCTAATATGTACAGATGCTATACAACTGTGAGGACTGAGGTATCTCGATCTTCTACTTCTCGGAAAGGGCGAAATCCAGTAGGGGAAAAGAAATCAAGCACCATCAGTGTTTGAAATGGTGCATGGAGATGAAAATTTTGATGATTCCTTCTCATTCTGCAGAAGCACATCCTGATTAATGGATGCAAGCTGGGACAAATTCTGCAAAGAGAAAATCATCGGAACGAGTTTCAGAATAAAACGTGATGCACAACTGAGCTGCATGACAATAGTAAGGTAGTGTAGAACACCTTGAAAGAGAAATTTATCGAAGAAAGATCAAGGGGAGAAGAATCAAACTCTGAAAGATCGCCACATTCGTCCATCTTCTGTTACCAAAGCAATAAACACAAACGAAAAAGTAAGGTAGTGTAGCCACAGCTTCTCATAAGAAAGCAGGAAATAAGATATTCAATCCATCACTATCTTGCATATCGAGCGTGTTTCCAGCAAGAATTAGCCGTTGAGTTTGTTATTCTAAAGCAATCATAGAGCTCCAGTGAGATGCAATTGAGGTGCTGGAAAGCCAGGGATATGTGATCCTAGAGTTTCAAGACATTTTGTGAGGGAAAGATATCATCTAATTATCGAATATAAGCTCAAAGAAGAATGTTGATAATAACTGGAAGACCATGACATTTTTGAAACTTTCCAACACGATGTACTGTAACCATTCAATGGACAGTTTATAGGCACTCAGATAGACCAAGTTTTTTCCACCTGATGAATGCCCTTTAAATTAGAACAAAATCAAGTGATGGGAAAACGTGAGAAAGAAATTATCTTGTTAACAAGTTACATACAATAAAAAAATGCACAACAGACAGATCTCTCTCAAATGGTTGATTTTCATCTATCTGAATACATCACACAATTTATGAGCAAGAGAATTTACCTCTGCTCTGGAATTTGTGTGAAATTCTGAACTACCAGAATCGGAATCCACCGAGATCTGATCGACTTCCATGCCAGTGGAATTATACCGTGATACAAAATAGCTTGTATCATCAATACCCTCTGGTTGTGGGACAAATGCAGCCTACAAAATCATTCAGCATCAGTCTGGACTTTAATAGGATAACCTTTCAAACAAAGTGTCATGGTCATACAGAAAGAAACCAAATCTTGGTCCAATGCCATTTTCTTAAAAGCAGTGACTATTACAGTAAGCACAGAATTAAGGAATTATGAAAGTCACTTGTAAGACAGTTATACTTATGTTCAGAGCAGTAAATGCTAAATACAAAAAGAGTGGCCTTTTCTGCATTTTTCATATTTCTTACTTAAGAAATAAGTTAAGACATGCATGGCCTGAGAAAAAGAGAACAAAGAAAAAGAATCCGAAGAGCCCTTATCCAATAATTAACCATTAAATGTTTCATTTGTAGAATCAACATAAATTTTGAGTCTGAAATTAGACCTTCAATTACACCTTAAACATATTTTTGAACACTGTTCATTGGAAGATTTTGTATATTTAAAATCCACAATCCACAACCTACCCAATATATTCCCAACTACGTTGGGGTCTGGGGGTCAGATGTGCGCGGCCTTACCCTTGTAATTATACAAAGAGGCCGTTTTCGTTGCGACCCAATATGAATCGCGTCTATTGGAATATTGGAAACACAAAGATGGATTCTTGGATATTTGTTACAAGACTTGCAAGTGCCTATATAGGCAAAGA
>JAOWBN010032951.1:0-10228 GCA_028565015.1 Pinguicula moranensis | reverse complement strand
TCCTCCATAATTCCTTGGTAGTGATGCATGTATTGAATAAATGGTCCACTGTCTCCTCTTCAATTAGACATAATGGGTAGCGTGTTTCCTGCCCCAATGGAATTACTTTTCTTTGATGCAGGATAAGTTTAGTAGGTACAGCATTCTGTATTCATTTCCATGCAAATATACACAAATTTTCTTTGGTGCAAAGTTATGCCATATAAACTGTGTAAGTGTTAAGTGTGGTTCAGAGTATACATGCGGCAAATTTGACATGATAACATGATAGGTATCCTTGACAATATACTTTCCTTCCAAGTTAGTAGAGTGTTTGTACCTATCATTCTCATGAGTTTGAGGTATGATACCTTGTAGAATAAATAGTATATTTTCCAGATCAGGCTGCTCAGAGGTTAGTAGTACCCTTCTCCATCTCATTGCCATGTCCAGATCCCATTGACCCAGCATCCAGCCTCAGCAATACTAATATCCTTTTGCTGCTCCTTTCTTAGCAACCTAGAAAACTTGGTTGCCAAAGTGGTATTCCCATGCCATCTATCCATCCACAGCCTGATGCAGTCTCCATTCCCCAGCTTTAGAGATTGATTCTGAATGAAACAATTATTATTCAGTGTTTTCTATAATTGCAACCACCATCCACATGCGTAGGACCTCCCTTTCTGCCTACCTGCCAGCCTCTTATCAAATGCAGTGCGTGCCACAAGTTCTCACAGGAAAGCAAGAGTGTTTTTTTTTTGGATAAGCCGAATTTCATTAATAAAAAACAATATTTACAAGGAATGAAAAATACAAACAGCACTCTTGCTCTTACTCGGAAAGAGTGAGTTGATTTTGAATATCATACTTTGATCTTAAGATGGAAATAACAAGTGTTTTTCTCCATTTAAAATCTCTATTCCCTATTTTCCTTGCATGGCATCGTTAAATGATGCAAGGCAGCGAGCTTCTAGACCTCCCTTGATCAGTGGTACGCTAATGTTTTTACAGGATAACAGGTTCATTTTTCTCGTCCAATGTACTTCCCCCAAAAAAATTCCTTTGTGTAGCTGTCAGTCCATGGATGACTGATTTTGGAGCTTTAAAACATGAGAAGTAGTGAGAGAGCATAGAGGAAAGAACATAATTTATTAAAGTCAGCTTGCCACCAGATGATTAATGTTTATGCTCCCGTGATGATCAAGTGTTAGCATACTTACTCGACACTGGTTTCCAGGTTTGCAACCTATCTGCCCGGGTACCAATCGGAAGGCCTAAGTATTTGAAATGAATAGTTGTTGTCTGGAAATTTAAGTCGGCTGCCATTTCTTCCAAAGTTGATGATTGAACATTAATCCCAACAAGATGACTCTTATTGAAATTGATCCAAAGTCCAGACAGCAAATGAAATTCATCAGAATAACCTTGAAGGCTTGAATGGAGTTCCAATCAGCTTGCCCAAAAAAAATGGTGTCATCAGCAAACTGAAGATGAGTTTCAGCTAACTTTCCTTTTCCAATGCACAGTCCCCGGAATAGATTCAGTTCAGCTGCTTTATTAACCATTGCTGATAGGCCTTTGACTGCCATGAGAAATAGGAAAAGGGAGAGTGGATGCCCTTGTCTAATGCCACGGGGTTGGTAGAATTCCTTTGTAGGGCTTTCATTTACTAGGATCGAGGTTGATGCAACCAGTATTGCACCGCCTTTGCTCAAGGAACCAACCCAAGGGGCGGAGAACCCTTTGCAACTTCCTGAAGGACCCGTCACCCGTGCTAAGCTAAGAAGGTTCAAGGAGGGACTTAATTTGTGGATCAAGAACTAAGCGCTAAACTCCTAGAAGAACATCCAAACATACACCATGAGGCCAACCACTTCATCACCTTAATTCATCCATTAGAAAGCCGACAATTTCATGTGACTAATGGCCCAAGAGAAGGGGCCCAATGTTGGAAGTGTTGATCACGTGGAAAATTATCCAAGAGAGGAAGCCCACTTTGAAAGTTTTCCTGAGGAAACCCACTTGATTAAAGGCCCAATAAGGCTTCCCATATGGAGAATCACGTGCAAGGAGTCATGGCCATGCAAAGAATGATGACTTGGACAAAGGAGGAGAAATAAAGCCCACTTCATCTCTACTCATCACCACTTCACATCATTTACCTCATTCATGCTCAAGGAATTGGACTTGAAAATCAAGAAGAAGACCCAACAATCAAATGGCAAGGCACGGTCATATACGCAACAAAATCACACATATCTAATCCAAGACTTGAAAGGTTGCTTGGAGAGTTATATTTTGGTCAACACATATATTAATTAATCCATTAGTAGAGTTTTTGAATTGTAGCATATATAAGGCATGCCTAGTAGTTGAAACATCTTAGTTTTGTTTAATTTGTGAAAATTGTGAGACTTTGTTCTCTTTGAAGCTTTTGCAAAACTCTTTGACTTATCTATTTCTTACATGAGATTTAGTGGCGTCAGTTTATTTTACAAGATCTTATCTTCCTAGAGTTTGATTGAAACAAGTTTTAATAGGATTCCTTGAGTGGCGATCTTCTTTTTACAAACACGTAGGTTTGGTTCTCACCTCTTTATAAATGAAGGGTCAAATACTCAACAAATTTGATAACTTCGATTCTTTTCGTTGAACACCCAATATTGGTGTTGGGTTTAGTCACAATTGTTGGCTAGGTTCACATCAGAGGTAGAGGATGAGCCCATCAGTCCTTTTAGCCACCATGTCCAGCAAGTTGGGAAATTCATGTTGGTCATAATGTCCAGCAAATAGCTCCAGTTTAATGTATCAAATGCCTTTCCAAAATCCATCTTAAAAATAACAGTGTCCTTCTTTAGTTTCCTCATCTCATCCACGACTTCATTTGCCACAACTACACTGTCCATGTGCCTTCTCCCCTTAATAAAGGCAATCTGATTGTGGCTTATTAGATTAGGCACAACATCGCAGACCCTATTAGCCAAGAGTTGAGCTATGATCCTGCGCATGGTGCCAATCAGTGTGATTGGTTTAAAATCCTTGACTTGAATTGGCTTGGATGTTTTGGCTAACAATGTAATATGTGCAGCATTGCTTCATTTAACTAGCTTGTAGTTTTTGTAGAATTCTTGCAGCAATCCAAAGATATCAGATTTAAGTAGGTGTAGATAATGTTTAATGAACATGAAATTGAGCCCATGAGGCCCAAGACTCTTGGAACTACCACAAAAAGCTATAGTCAGTAAAAGGTTGCTGCAAAAATAACTTATTCAACTAGCCTAGTGGCCTTTGGGCAATTTTCTCAGTAAACCTTTTCTTTAAAGTGGGAAAAGAAGCATTCCTTGATGAGCTCAGGATCATCCAGCCAAGTGGAACCATCCTAGATACCATTTATCATATTAGAGGCTCTAGATGACCTTAGGCTATTGTGAAAGAAGAAAGTGTTCTCATCCCCCTGTTGTAGCCAATTAATTCTGGACTTCTGAAAAGTTGTGCTATTCAACTTCCACTAGATGTTATCTAGTTGAGAGCGCAGATCAGACAGCCGCAGTACGTCAATACTAGATGTGTCAGATTCATCTTCCATTTAAATTACTCTGATACTATGAAGTAGTAGTTGTTTCTCCTCAGACAAGTTCCTTGGAGAGGCTTGATTCCGTAGTCTAATTTTGTCCCTAAGAAACCTGATCATCATGATTTTATAGCTCCAAAACCCTTTATAACATGAACTCCTCCAAGCCTGTTCCACCATCATCACATAGCCTCTATCAAGCAACCAAGCACCTGAGACCTTCAGAGGTTTAGGCCCCCAGTTTAATAGTTTAGAGCTCAAGCTCACTGGGCAGTGATCCGAGCCCTGTTTATCAATGCCAACCTGCCTCCAAGATTCGCCAGATTCTGACCATTTGTTGCTAACCAAGAACCTGTCCAGCCTACTCATAGCTTTTAAGTTTTTAAGATACCAAGTGTATTTCCTACGCTGAATTCTAAGATTATGCAGGTTTAGATTAGAGATGAAGGCATTGAAAAGATCAACTTTCTGCGCATAATTGTGAGCAGCTACCCCTTTCCTTTCACTGAGAGCCAAAACCGCATTGAAGTCCCCTATCATGCAACACTTCTCATGTTTAAAAGGTAGTAGACGGTCTGTCAAATGCTATCATTGAGTTTTTTTACTGGATAAGTCGCCTGAACCATACACATTGAACATGAGGGAAAATGCAATTTATCCGAACCAAAACATGGAGACAACAAGGAAACCATCACGCCCATCCACCCACCCGTCAAGGATGTTCTACTGAATTTATTTTTGTTCCAAATGCAGAGTAAACCACCAGAGTGGCCAGCCGAACTTTAGTAGCACCATTAAAAGTCCAGATCATACCATAAGTAGGTGCATAAAGCATGCTCTATGAAAATAAGCTTGGTTTCCTGCAGACTGATAAAATCCACCATTTCCTTTTTGATCAATTGTTTAACCTACCATTTCCTTTCCTGACTCCCTAGTCCACGAACATTATAGGTAATAAGACTCATGAGCACTGCTTGTTCTCACCCCCCATAGGAGAAGATGGTGGGCACCAAGGCTTAGTTAGCATAGAGTCCTGGCATAGACATTTCATCCAGCAGGTTATGGAACTCATCATGTTGATCACCATATTCAATTCCTAGTTGGGAGCCTATAGCCATAATAAAATCTACTCCACGACTTGATTGCGTGGAAATACCAGCTGTATGCTCACAAGGCAGTGGAGGGCTAACAGAGGAATGAGTAGCGAGTTAACCTAGCCATTCATCCAATATGGCCAGATTGCCTGCCCTCACTGGATCATCCTCCTTTCTATTCTGAGTTCTTGCTTTATGCTGGCCTCTGGTAGCCTTAGGTTTAACAGGCAGGGCATATTTAGGAAAACAAGCTGCAGTAGCCTCTACCAGGTCATGGCAGAGAGGGGGGAACTCCTCCAAGGTAACATGGATGTCAGTCAACCCTTCTTCATCCAAGGTAGCCTTAGGAGGATAATCACAAGCAATTGGAAACAAGGAAGCAGGAGCAGGGGGCTCAACACCACATTACAGATCTTAGAAACATTCACAAGCAGTTGCCTACAAGGGGTAGTTGTATTTACATCATCAGAGATACTGGATGACCTACATATACCCAGGGAAATCCTAGACTCCATATGCTTCTGGGGTATACAAGCCTCAGAGGCAGGCCAGCATATCTCCCTAACTGACTGCTCTGTGGATGCATCCCGAGTTCTCAAGTCTACTAAGGAGGGAGGCCACCAACATAGCTGAAAAGGCTGCCAAGATTGCAACCTAGAGCCTAATAGACTTTGTGTAGTCTCATGATCCACTGGATGTGGCCTGGGTCGAACATCGGCTTAGGAGTCATCTTTGGAACAGGACTTGATATTGTATATGCTTTGTCCTTGGCCTGATCAGGATATACTTCAACAAAACTTCCATCGCTAGAAACAGAGGAATCAGCAGAGGAGTCGGCAGAGAATAGAGAGTCCGAGTCCAGGACATCCTGCCACAGCGGCACAGTGAGCTCAATTTCCACAACATAGAAAAGATAGAGGCTACCATCAACTAGGACCTTCAAAGTCTGATCCACCCTCATGCCGATGGGTACTTTTTAAAACTATATGAGCTACCTCCAAGTCCAGTTTAACAAGAGTTAGCTCCTCAATGCAGATAAGGGAACCTATCTTGTTGCCTATAACGGTTAAGTTAGACTGGGACCAAGCACGGAGAGGTAGCCCGTAGATTCAAAGTCTGCACAGTCAACTAGTTGCAGGCTCTGGGGGGACCACGGAGAGATATCCTCTACCCAACTAGCAAGCCAATCCTTATCCTTACCAATGAGTTTGTAGAGGTCAAAGGGTTCCTCTTCCCATAGAAGGACCTTCCCAGGTCCTTGGGAACTTGCAACGACATTAAGGTATCCAGCATATTTTAGGGTTGTTTGAAGATCGCGGCAGCAATTAGGCTGATTGAGAGCAGCCAAGAAGTTACGGCTGAGCCAAGAGTTTGATTCCACATTTGAGGAGAGACAGTTCCTCAAATGGGTTAGGTGCCTTAACTTGAGGAGAGCCAGCCACCAGAGTAGAGGCAGCAGGTACCAGGGCCAACTTCAATGCAATTAGAGAAGTAGTCGATTTCACCCCTTTTGTATGTTTTGGGAATCTAGCTAGGTTTGCCTGAAGATGGTACGAGCTCAGCCAGGTATTATTAAGTTTGAACAGCAAGAGATACACATCATCCACATCAGCAAAATCCACAATCCTAAACTGCAAGGCCCTATTGCTGAGTTTATGAGCAATCGACAAGTTCTTAATAGTGCCTTGGTGCTTCAACGCACTGTTCAACCGGTCAATATCGCATCCTTTTGGGAAATTGGTCAGATAGAAGCAACGAACTACGGACCGATGCCCCTAGGAAGACACCCTTGGCGAGGTAACTCTAGGCCCCAGCCTGTCAAAAACTGCCTGAGGATTCTGAGGGGAAAGCGGAGGGAAATGTTTGGGGTTAAGCTTAGGTTGGTCCAGTTGGGCTTTACCTACTTTGATAGCAGTCCTCTTCATCATCTTCAGCCGATGCGAAGGAATAATCCAGGAAGGCATATGCAAGCTAGGAAGTACAGGAACAGTGAAGAAACAAGCACAAAATGAGGAGGAAGGGGGAATAGGACAACATAAAATGAGATGCAGGAATGACGCTCCCTGGGCGCGTAAGGCGAACCCGGGGAGGAAAGGAGGGAAGCGGTGAAGGTCAAAGGAAGAAGGCTCGGACAGTGGAGAATAAATTTAATTAAAAATAAATAATATTATATTTATAATTAAAATTCAATTGAATTATATTAAATTTTATTATCTTAATAATTAAAATTATATTAAATAGTATTAATAATTAATTATCTTAATAATTCAATTTAATTAAAATTAAAATTAAAGTATTTAACAATTCGAATTCAAATTCAAAAATTAAAATTAAATTAAAATTAATTAATAATTCAAATTAAATTAAAATTAAGAATTAAATTTAAAACTAAAATTAATTAAACTAAAATTATGTAATATTATATTAATTATCAACAGTCATTTAAATTATATTAATAATTAAAATTTATTTAAATTAAAATTAAATTAAAATATATATTAATACCCAAACAATAATTTAATTATATTAATAAGTAAAATTTAATCAAAATAATAATAATAATGCATCAATAATAAATTTTAATTAAATTATAATAATAATTAATAATATTTGTAATTAAAATTAGATTAAAATAAATTATTAATTTGAATTAAATAAAATTATATTATTTTGATAATTTAGATTTATTTAAAGTATATTAATTGTTAAAGTGTAATTAAATAATATTAATAATTTAAATGGATTGGCTAGGGGTTCACCACCCTACAACCCACATAAATTGATAAATAATCAATGTTTAGTTGAATTATCTTAATAATTAAGACTTTTAATAAAATAATATTAATAATTAATTATATTAATAATTGAAATTTATTAATACTCAAACTTTAATTAAATTATATTCATCATTAAATTAAATAAAGATATACTATGAATTTGAATACAATTAATTAAACATAAATAATATTATATTGACAATTAAAATTCTATTTTCTATTAAATTTGATTATCTTAATAATTAAAATTAAATTAAATTGTATTAATAATTAATTGTCTAAATAATTAAAACTAAAATATGTAATAATTCAAATTAAAAAATTTAGAATTATATTATAAGACATTGATAGTTAAAACATAATTAAACGATGTTAGTAGTTCAAATTAAATAAATTAATAATTAAATTAAATTACAACTAAAATTAAATTATTTTTTTAAAAAGAATAAAATTTAAAAATCAAACAAATTAAATTTAAATTATATTATATTATATATTTTTTATACGCTAAATTCATATATATGAAGGATAATTATGGAAATGGAAACAAAGTGAAATGAAAATAGAAAAATATAGGCCATAGTCTAGGTATATCCTGAGTACTAGACCTAATAGGATGAAGTCAGTGGATGAATCCTTGATAATGAAACTGTAAATCTTGACCTTCCCTCGTACCCTCACTATAATTAAGGGTGATCTGGTATGGCTCCCCTAGCCTCATAGAAGAACACAAAGCATCTCCGCATTTAGTTAATCGCCATCATCCGCTCTTCACCAAACAAGATATCATGACTATCAACTTATCAATATCCTTTTTTATAGGAATACTTGTACATAGCTCCTTCCTGTTTAATGAGTTATCCCTGTAATGTATAGAGAGTATATTCGATTGGGCAGAAGTCTTATAGTACATTTTCCAGTGAAACAAACCAAACACCTTCACCTCTAAGACCCTGTGGTCACCTTCTATCATTGAGCTAGTCTATGAGCTAAGTAGTGCTTGCACATAGGAGGATGATCCTCGAAGCTTTCTTGACATCTGAGTGTCCCCTTTGAGGCAGTGCATACACATAAAGGAATAGAGCAACAGGAAGTCGCTTCTTGATTGTATCATGGGAGCATCAATAGCAAGCATATATTATATTAATGATCAATATTCATTTAAATTATATTAATAATTAAATTGATATATATTAATACTCAAACATTAATTTAATTATATTAATAAGTAAAGTTTAATTAAATAAATAATAAAATTATAATACATTAATAATTTAAATTTCAATGAAATTATATTAATAATTAGTAATATTTATGATTAAAATTAAATTTAAATAAATTATAATTTGAATTAAATTAATTTAGTATATATTATATTATATAATATTAATAATTTTCGATTTATTTAAATTATATTAATAGTTAAAGTGTAAGTAAATAATATTAATAATTAAAATGGGTTGGCCAGTATGAGGGGTTCACTACCCTACAACCCACGTAAATTGATAAATAATCAATGTTTAGTTGAATTATATTAATAATTAATTATATTAATAATTAATTATATTACAATGCCGGCCTAGAATTATGATATTCTACGGGCAAGATTTTCGAGAATTGCAAGTCGAAAAGTGGGATGAAAAACATGTTGATCTTTGAGGAAATTTTTCTCACTTAAAATGTGTTTATTTCATACACTTCATGTCTAATATTCTCACAAGTCGAGCATTAAGTAGACCAAAAATAATTATGAGGTCAAATTGAAAATTAAGTTAAAAATAAATGGAACAAAAAAAAACAGATTTTTGCAACTACTTTAGGTTTTGGTTTGACTCCTTCTAGGCCAAAGGTTTGGATGAAACTTGGTATAACCATCCACCATAATGTGGTCATTGAGTGTAGCTCCTTATCCAACCGTTTGGATCACCAAAATTGACCATTTCAGCAGCATCAACAAACTTTGGTCAAATCTGTCCAATTTGGTATCTAGGTGCATTTTGGATGACTTTGCTTGGATGAAATTTACTCCAACCTCCATGAGAATGTGCCCTGCAGTTTAGGGATGGTTATCAACTTATTTGACTCCAAAAATTCAAAAAAACTCGATCAAAAGGCAACCCAAACAGCAACAAGACAACAACCCAAAAAAATAGGAAGGATGTCCAAGCTTGAGACAAAATTTGTCTTCTTTATTTCCAACTCACCAAATTTGAACAAACCTTCAAATAATCATCTCCTAGGCCTCCTTTTGTCCATATTTTCATGAAAATGTAAGACCATCAGAGTAGCATCAGAAAAATAATCATTTTTATGCTCAATTGGTTTGAATGGCTCGAGTGCTCCTATATCAGTCTCCCCGGGTTGAAAAGAACTCAAGCTCGAGTTCATCACGCCACTCTCATCAAAACATGGCCTCAAATGTTTAACATTGAACACATTAGAAGTCTTCACATTGCTAGGGAGTCGAATTCTGTAGGCATTATTGTTGATTTTCCCCACGATCTCACAAGGGCCAATTTTGCAGTCTTTAAGCTTATTGCATGCACCAAGGGGGAAACGATCCTTAGTTAACACAACCCAAACATAGTCACCAACATCAAATTGTACCTCTTTCATCAAGCATTAGCTTGAGTTTTGTAGGACTCATTCCTCTTCACAATTTTCTCTTTCGCAAGTTCATGGATAGACCGTAGGTGTTCCGTTCTCTTCTACCTTGGGGCTGCAACCGACCAACTCGAGGGGTGATGGATGGTTTCTCCAGTGTTGCACTAGTCCTACTTTCTGTTGCTGTCAAAACTCAAAACTAG
>JAOWBN010032950.1:0-16048 GCA_028565015.1 Pinguicula moranensis | reverse complement strand
CACTCGGAAGCTCGTGGGCACTATCATAGAGAAACATTTGGTGGCCGTGGAATAGGCTGTTCGACAGAGAACATGGACTAAGCATGCGAGGTATGCGCCCCAACGCGACATCAGTTGGATGGGTGGCACATGCCAACATCTAACCAACCGTCTACATAGCTATTCCAGACACTTCACGCGAGAATCGTCCGTGGGAAGCGCCAGTCAAGCCTTGAAGTCACCCAGGGACATTGAATGGCCATAAACTCCCTTTGGATAAGGTTTGCCGGGATCAATGGATCGAGGACTAACGCAAGGCATTTATGGTCGCCTGAGACTCCGTGCGAGGGAAGGTGGAACAACGTGGTCAAAGGGTCCATCCAAGAAGAAAGCTGAAGGTCGTTGTTCTTGGACCAGCCACACGGCTCAAAATAATGGCCCTCTCCTAGTCCGTGCCAGCAATAAATATTGGCCAAGAGTCCGTGCCAAGATAGGTGGAAGGCCACGACCAACATAGGATTCTAAGGCATTAAAGAGGGGCAAGAAAGCGAAGCCTTGACCGACCCACTAGTTGATTGCCATGACTATATGAGGCTCTATAGCTAGTATAGCTAGTATCCATTTTTTAGTTTTTGTTGTTCGAACAAGTGAGACTACCAAGTTTTTATAGGTGACTTGTCCTAAGAAACACACCGTAAGCATGGTTCCCACCTCTTTATAGGTGACAGGTCAAGTTCTCGATAGCTTGCTCATATATCCGTCTCAAACTGCCAACCTAAGATATTGGGTCTAGCCACACGGTTGGATAGGTTCTATCAAATACACTCAATCGCGCTCACGGATGCTAGAATGGCACCCGATAGGTTGTCTCGCCTAAAATCTTCGGAATGTACTCAAAAGCCGAAAGCTTTGGATATTATTGAAGTATTCTTGTTGGGTGAGTTAAAAGACTGAGGGATGGTTGAGACATTTATAGCCTAAGGCCCTCAACACTGCACCCCCAATTATCGGATGCATTCGAACATTCCTTGGACATTTTCCATGATCCGAAAAGAGTGGCTCATGCCATCTCTTTAGGGGATGGAGTTGTCTTGGCCCAAAATCGGACCAACGGTACCCTGACGTGTACTGAAGTGTAGGATCATGTGTTTGCATATGACATGTCCATGGATCGGGACTTCGGTCGAGACACACTAACATCTATCACAAAACTAGCCCCTATAATCAAGGAAGTCACGGTTGGTCTGGACCATGCCCAATGTATTCGAATCGTTTGGGGCCAAATTTTGTACCCACGTACTCACAAGGACCTACGCTAATTGGAGTCAACCAAAACAAAATGGCATAACAAAATATAAATTTGGCCTGGACAACACAAATGTTGCTCCATCGGCCGTGGTAGTGTGCCAGTCTTGACCTACAGTCGTTCTTTTCGAGCCATTCGCCTAATTACTCGTGCGAATTGAGATTTTCTTGGTGCATTTGCTTCCTTACTTTCTTAGTCGTGTTCCTATGTTTGCTGGCTCGGTTGTCTAGGATGCTCCGGTATCAGCCTACATAGGTTTATATTAGTATTTAAAATTTAAGTAAATTATATTAATAAATAAAATAAATTAATATAAATTAATAACTAAGAGTAAATAAAATTAAAAAATTATATTAATAATTAAAACTAAATTAAAATAAATTAATATTTTGATTTAAATTAAATTAAAATTAAATTACATTATATTAATACTTAAAATTTAATTAAATAATATTTTGAATAAAATTAAATTAAAATAAACTAATAACTCAAATTAATTTAATTTAAATTATATTATATGAGCAATTTTTTTTTTTAAATTTAATTAAATTATATGAATAATTAAAGTTTAATTAAATTATATTAATAATCTAAGCTTAATTGAAATATTTTTTTTTGGGAATGCCAAATTTTTATATACATAAGTGTATTTACAGATATATATTAATAATATTAAAAATTAAATATATTAATAATATTAAAAATTAAAATATATTGGCCTACTACATAGGCTATTGCATTAGGTCTACCATAGGCCATTGTGAGAGTGAGGGACAAAGGGAGCGGATGGATGGGCCGGGACGAGGGGGTCACCATCCCTACAACCCACGTAAATTGAATTTTTGTCCAAGAATTATATAAACCATTCATTAATCATCATCCACAACATTTTTCAAACTTTTCCAAAATTTGTGTCAATTTTCTAAAATCTGTGATGAGTATGCAATTTGTGGCCAAAATTTGCAATTTCAACAATTTACCATTCTTTTTTTCAAGTATGTGAATTATGAATGCCGAATAGGCAATTGTGAGGGGTTAGGCGCAAAGTGGACATGACGAGGGTGGATGGATGGGCTGGGACGAGGGGGTCACCACCCCCACAACCCACTTAAAATTTAAATTATATTAATAATTAAAGTTTAATTAAATAGTTTTAATAATTTGTTATAATAATAACAATAATTTAAATTTATTTAAATTTGATTAATAATTTAAATAATTAAAATTAAATTAAATTATATTAATATTTAAAGTTTATTTAAATTATAGTAATAATTAAAGTTTAATGAAGGTATATTAATAATTATTTTGATAATAATTAAAATTAAATAAAATATATTAATAATCAAAGTTTATTTAAATTATATTAATAATTAATTAAAATTTATTTAAATTATATTAATCATTAAAGTAATTAATTATATTAATAATTTAGAATAAATAAAAATAAATAAATAAAAAATAATAACACAAATTAAATTATATAATAATTAAATTTTTAATATAATTTTTATCTCTCGACCTCCTGTCCGTACAACCTGTTTTCTCTCCTTATATGGCGATTCTCAGCCACTGTAGCCCCTCTTTCCACCTCGCCGCCGCTTCTTTCACTCGTGCCTTACTTCACTAACATACACCACTTCTCCTTCCCATCCCCGGGGTTGCCTTACGCACCTGGGGAGCATCTTCTCTGCCTATCTCATTTTCTGTCCTATTCCCTTGCCTACGTTGTAGCGACTGTTCTTTACTTTAGCTGAACGATGTCTTCCTGGATTATCCCTTCGCATCAACTGAAGATGATGAAGAGGGCTGTTATCAAAGAAGGTAAAGCCCCCTTTGGTTCACTCTAAGTCCAATCCCGGCCTTTTCCCTCCGCTTCCCCCTAGAATCCCAGGCTAACTCTTAAAAGATTGGGGCCTAGAGTTTCCTCGACAAGGGTATCTCCCCTGGGGAATCGGTTTGCAGTTCGGAGTTTATATCTTACTAACTTTCCGAAAGGATGCGATTCAGACCGGTTGCATAGTGCGAAGGCACTATCAATAATCTTTCGATTGCCCGCAAACTCAACATTAGGGGCCATCAATTTGTGTTTGTGGACTTCGCCAGTGTCGAAGATGTGGAATTAATGCTATTCAAACTCATTAATACATAGCTTGGCTCGTACCGTCTGCAGGCGAATCTAGCTAGATTCCCCAAACATAAACATGGGGTGAAATAAACTAGTACTCTAATTCCATCGAAGCTGCCACTGGTTCAACCAACTCCCCTGCTGGTGGTTGGATCTTCATCAGTTAATGCTCCTAGTTCACCTGAGCAGCTTGTCCTTTCCTCTAGAATCAAACTCGTGGCTCGGCCGTAGCTTCTCGGCCAACCTCAGTCAGCCCCATTATTGCCGTGATTTACAAAGGGCCCTAAAATCTGTTGGATACCTAAACGTGGTGGCAAGCCCCTTAGGACCTAGGAAGGTTCTTCTATGGGAAAATGAACCGTTAGACCTCTGCAACCTCTTTGGTATGGATAAGGATTGGCTCGCCGGTTGGGTAGAGGATATCTCCCCATGGTCCCCTCAAGAGCCAGCAACTAGTCGACTGTGCAAACTGCAAATCTATGGGCTCCCTCTCCCTGCTTGGTCCCAGTGTAACCTGTCTATTATAGGTAACAAGATCGGCTCACTTATCTGCATTGAGGACATAACTCTTACTAAACAAGACTTGGAGGTAGCTCATTTGGTGGTCAAAGTGCCACTGGGTATGAAGAATGATCAGACTTTCAGGGTGCTAGTTGATGGCAACTCTTACTCTCTGTATGTGGTGGAAATTGCGCCCTCTGCACCACTCTGGCAGGATGTTCTGGCATCGTCCTTCGATATTGACTCAATTTCCTCTGCTGATTCCTCTGTTGTCTCCCTGTTCCTAGTAATGAGTGTTCCGTTCATACATATCCTGTGCAGGCCAAGGATAATATAGTTAGTCCTTCTCCAGCGTTATCACCTAAGACGTTGTCTGAGCCTAGGCCACCTTTTGAGGCTCTTGGTTCTACACTCGGTTTACTGACCTTAGGGCCGCAATCCTGGGAGCCTCTGAAGATATGTTGGTGGCCTCCTTCCTTTCGGATTTGAGCTCTCAGGATGCCGTAACAGAACAAGCAGTAGGGGGGATATGTTGTCCTGCCATTGAGCCATGTATTCCTCTAATGCATAAGGAGCCTATGATTGATCTAGGCAGGACACCCAGCAAAAGTGTTGAAGCATAGGTTTTTACTACAGCTACCCTCTGTAGGTTGTTGCTTACGGATGCTTCCAAGAGTAGTAATGTGGTGCTGAACCCCCTGGTCCAGCTGCCCTACTTTCAGATGCTTCTGATTGTCCTTCGATAGATACCCTGGATGAAAATGGGTTGACTGATATCCCTGTGGCTTTGGAAGAGTTCCCCCTTCTCTGCCATATCCTGGAGGAGGTTAGTGCTGATTGTAGACATAAGGAAGCATTGTCTGTTAAACCTAAGGCTACCAGAGGTTGGCCGAAAACGAGAAGCTAGACCAGAAAGGAGGATCATATAGCAAGACCAGGCAATCTAGCCATTTTGGATGAATGGCTAGGCCAACTCGCTGCTCATTCCTCTGTTAGCCCTCCCCTGCCTAGTGTGCAAATGGCTGGGTCTCCTCAGCAATTAGGCCTTGCTGCGGACTCCATTATGGCTATAGGCTCTCAGTTAGGTATTGACTGTGATCAACAAGTGGAGTTTCCTAAACTGCTAGTTGAAATGGCTGAACCAGGCCTCAGTAATAATCAGGCAGTGGGGTCATCATCCACTCATCTGGGAGTTGGGAGCAAGCAGTGCTCATGAAATGTATTACCTACGATGTACGTGGTCTAGGGAGTCAGGAAAGGAAATGGCAGATTAAACAGTTGATTAAGAAGGAGATGGTGGATTTTATTAGCTTGCAGGAAAGCTATCATTCATAGAGCAAGCTTTATGCTCCTACCTTTGGTATGATCTGGACTTCGACGGGTGCTTCTCAGGATTTGCTGGGCTCTCAGGTGGTTTGCTTTGCATATGGAATAAAAATAAATTCAGAAGAACATCCTTATTTTGGAGTGAAGGCTTCCTTGGAGTCTCATGGTTTTGGTTTGGTGAAACTGCACTGTCACACATGTTAAATGTGTATGGGCCTGGCGACTTACCCAGCAAACAAATGCAATGGCAGCTTTTGAAAGATTGTCTACTACCTATCAAGCATGAGAATTGCTGATTGTGGGGGATTTCAACGCAGTCCTAACCCTGAATGAAAGGAAGGGGGTAGCTGCGCACAACTATGCACAGGAGGTTGACCTGTTCAATGCCTTCATCTCTAATGTCAACCTGCAGAATCTCAGAATCGAGCGCAGAAGATTCACCTGGTCCCTGAAAACCTTATGAGCTATGAGTAGGTTGGATAGGTTTTTAGTTAGCAACACATGGATAGAATCTGATGAATCTTGGAGGCAGGTAGGACTTGATAGAGAAGGCTCGGACTATGCCCGGTGAGCTTGAGCTCTAAACTGCTAAACTGGGGCCCCAAACCTCTAAAGGTCCTTGATGCTTGGCTGCTTGATAGAAGCTATGTGGCTATGGTGGAACAGGCTTGGAGGAGTTCCTACTACGAAGGGTTATGGAGCTATAAGATCATGATGAAAATTCGATTTCATAGGGACAAAATTAGACTATGGAATGTCGCCTCCCCAAGGAATCTGTCACAGGAGAAACAACTCATACTTCAAAGTATCAAAGCTATTGAAATGGATGTTGAATCCGATACTTTTGCTGCACATAGTATTGACTTCCTGTGGCTATCTGATCTGCACTCCCAACTGGACAGTATCTCGAGGAAGTTGATCAGCATAACTTATCAGAAATCTAGAATTAATTGGCTACAATAGGGTGATGTGAATACTGCCTTTTTTCATAATAGTCTCAGATCATCTAGATCTTCAAATAGGATTAATGGCATTTGGGATGGTTCCATCTGGTTGGATGACCCTGAACTCATCAAGGCATGTTTCTTCTCCCACTTTAAAGACAGATTCGCAGAGAAAAGTTTCAGTAGGCCACGCTTTGGTCTCAGCCTTCGGTCACTAGGTCAGATGCATAAATTATTTCTGCAGCAACCCTTTACTGAAGTTGAAGTGTTGGTAGCAATCTCAGATTATGGGAGTCACAAGAGCCCTGGACCTGACAACCTTAAATTCCACTTCATCAAGCATTTTTTATATCTGCCGAAGCCAGACATTCTGCAGCTCATGTTCGAATTCTACAGAAATGGCAGACTTGCTAAAGGAAGCAATGCTTCCCATATTGCATTGATTGCCAAGACCTCTAACCCTCTACTTGTGAAGGACTTCAGACCTATTTCTCTTATTGGCAGCATGCCTAAAATCATTGCTAAAGTGTTAGCTAACAGGCTTAGATATGTCATGGATGGGCTGATCAGCCACACCCAATCAACCTTCATTAAAGGGAGAAAGCTCTTGGATAGTGTCATTGTAGCCAATGAGATTGTTGATGAAGCTAAGAAACATAAAAAAACAAGCGCTCATCTTCAAAGTGGATTTCGAGAAGGCCTTTGACACAATACATTGGAGCTACCTAATGTAGATCAAAATGAGCATGAGCTTTCCTCCCTGCTGGCTGTGGTGTCAAAGGCCTATTAGAATCTTCCTCTACCTCTGTTTTGGTTAATGGGAGCCCTACAAAGGAGTTTTACCCTATGTGTGGCATTAGGCAAGGTGATCCTCTCTCACCATTCTTATTTCTTCTAGCATTTGAGGGGCTCTTGGCCATGATCAACAAGGCCACCAACCTGAATCTATTCCTGGGACTGTCTATTGACAAAGGCAAGGTTCTTGTGTCTCATTTGCAGTTCGCTAATGACACCATTCTCCTTGGACAAGCTGACTGGAAATCAATGCAAGCATTTAAGGCTATTATATTGAACATCAAGTTGGTCTCTGGCCTGAGAATAAATTTCAGCAAGCTTATTGGAGTCAATGTGCAGGCATCAACTCTTGAGGATATGGCTGCCTTTTTGAACTATCAATCAGCTTCACATCCCTTTAGGTACCTGGGCCTCCCAGTTGGTGCTAGCATGAAAAAATCTAGCTCCTGGAAACCTGTCATGGAGAAATTTAGAGGCACCCTCGGAGCTTGGAACCACAAGAGGTTATATTTAGGTGGCAAGCTGACCCTTATGAATGCAGTGTAAGCTGCTCTGCCCTTCCATTATTTTTCTTGCTTCAGTGCCCCTAAGACCACCATCAAACAGTTGTCTGCTATTCAGAAAGGATTCTTCCGGGGTAACACATTTAACAAAAAGAAGTTGCACCTTTCTTCATGGAAAAAGATGGTCACCACAATGCCTAAGGGAGGTCTGGGTGTCCGTTGCCTGATTTCTTTTAATGTTGCCTTGGTTGGAAAATGGGGTATGCAACTCCTTAATGACGAGCCCTCATGAGTCACTGCAATACTAAGATCCAAGTATGGTGGCTGCCTCCCCCTTTCCATCGCAGGCACTTTGAAGATGAGTGGTGGACTAGACTCTAGACGACATTGAATTTCTCATGGTTCAGCGATAATGTAGCCCTGCAGATGGGAGATGGTGAAAGAATCAGGTTATGGACTGACAAGCGGTTAAACAATATTGCTCTAGCTGAGCGTTTCCCAAGACTTTATAGGAATGAATTGTGGAGAGACATCTGCATAGCTGAAGCTGGAATGTCGGAAAATGGCAGCTGGTCATGGTGCTGTAGATGGATTAGGGAGGTCCGCGCTTCAGAGCTACAAGATCTGTTTGACCTCTCCATGCTACGTCAGGACATTGTTCCACAAGTTCATGTCAGAGATAAATATTTTTTCAAGCTCAATCAACAAGGGTCTTATAAGGTCTCTGATGCCTACAAGTACATCATTTCAGCTACGCAGCATGCCTTTCTTGATTCTCACATAGCCCTAACCAAGTTGATATGGACTAGTTTTGCTCCAAAGAAAGTATACATTTTTTCCTGGAATCTAGCAATCCGCAGTGCCTACAAAAGGGACTCTGCAGAGGAGAGGGGTAATTCCTGCAAGCCATGAAATTGTCTCCCCTCTATGCCACTCAGAAGATGAGTCTGTAACCTACCTATTTATTGAATGCTCCATCACCAAAAAGGTCTGGAAGAACATTGGTTCCTGGCTAGCTTTGGCAGCCACTACAGATGCCTCTGGAGGTATATCTATGCCCAATCTGTTGGTGCACTCTGCCTCAGCACCTCAGGGCATATGTGTGGATGCATGGAATCCGATATGCTTGGCCATGGTGTGGTCTATATGGAAGGCTAGGAACAGAGCACATTTTTCTGCATCTGCACCTAACAAGCACGTGCCCCTTTATGGGATTCAAAGAGCAGTCTGGCTATGGCTGCGAGCCAAGAGGCAATTAAAGCTGTTCCCTTACAGTTTTAAAGATTGGCTCCTGCATTACAATTCAGTTCTTAACTCCTTGCCTTGAAGGTAGAGGTGTTGAAGGGTGAGCCACTAGTGGTATTCCCATATGTTGGCGCAACTATCATTCTGATTGCAGTATGCTTAATAGTTTGAATATTCCACAGTCTATCGACGATGTATCTCATATTTATGCTGTCGCTCACTAATCTTTGTAGGGTGCTGTCCCCATACCTTTCTTGGGTGAGTCATGTTCTTGGCCAGCGTATCAGTTAGTTTGGTGCTCTATTTTATCTTTGCTCTTCCATGTGGTACAGGTTAGATGCCAGAGACAGGGGGCTCCCTACACGAAGACATATCATTGGCTATTGATCTACTTAGTCTCGAGCTTTTTGACTATCTTTGCTTTTCCTTGCGGCACAGGTTAGGTTCCAGAGTTAGGGGATAATACCACAACTCCACTTTTGGTTGGTTAATCTGGGAGTAGCTACAAGCCTACCAGGCTTGGGAGCTAGATCTGCTAAGTAACAGCTTGGAAAATCTATTCTGGCAGCAATATAAAGTCTAGTGCTATAGAACCTTCCTGGTGGCAGTCTGAGAAGATGCATGGGATGCAACACATTCAAGCTACGGTTACTGTTACAGCCGTCCATGGCTGCAGAATCTACCAATTGGCAGTTGGCACAACACTATCATCTTCCTCTATCCAAGCTGAAGCCCAGACTACATCCACATGGGCAACAACAAGCCATATACTGTTCTACTACCAAGGAATTGTGTTGTCTACAATCTGGGGGCTGCAACATTATCTGCCTGCAGACTACATTCTTTAGTGATGGAAAAGTGACATGGAAGATGCATGGCCATGAGGGGGTTTTCAGAACCCAAGAAAGCACCTAGAACATCCTCCTATTGTGTAGTTTCGGGACCTCCAGGTGAATGAGATCTGTGTGTTACCTTGCTAGTGTTATGTTACTCCTTGTCCTTCCGGTTGTGCCATCTATTCATTACAGTGACAACTCATCAAATAAGAAGAAGCTATGTACCAATACTCCTATAAAAAAGGGTATTGATAAGTTGATAGTTATGATAATCTGTTTGATGAAGAGCGGATAATGGCAATGATTTGAATGTGGACATACTTTGTGTTCTTCTATGAGGTTTGGTGAGCCATACACCAGATCACCCTTAGCTATACTAGAGTGTACGATGAAGGGACATGAGATACAGTTCGTCATCAAGGAAACAAGCCCTGATTCAACATAGTAGGTCTAGTACTTAGGATGGGTTGTCCATTTCATTTTTGCTTTTATGTCCATTTCTGTAAATAACTTTATTTTTATATGAAATTTGGCTTAACAAAAAAAAATAATTAAAATTTATTTAAATTATATTAGAAATTAAAGTTCACTTAAATTCTTATTTTTAATTAGTTATATTAATAAATAAATTTAAATTTAAATCTATTAATAATCTAAGTTTAATAAAATATAATAATAATTAAATTTAAATTAAATAATACTTCAAATTAAATTAAATTAAAATTAAATTATATTAATAATTTAAATTAAATCAAATAACTTAATAATTTTAATTATATTAAAAATTAAAATTATTTTAACTTATATTAATAATTATAATTAAATTAAATTAAATTAATGATAAAATATGTTAATAATCAAACTTTAATTAAATTATATTAATAATATAAGATTAATTAAATTCTATTAATAATTAATTATATTAATAATTTAATATAAATTAACCAAAATATAATTATATTATATATTAATGTATTAAATTTAATTAAATTATATTAAAGAAAAAATTTAAATTAAAATGAATTAATAACTCAAATTAATTAAATTAAAATTAAATCATATTTTATTAATAATTACAATTTATTTAAATTATATTAATAATCCTAATTTAACTAAATCATATTAATAATTAATTATAATAATTAAATTTAATTTAAATTGTAAGAATAATTAAATTATAATTAAATTATAATAATTAGTTATATTAAGAATTAAATGAAATTAAAATAAAATAAATTAATAATTTGAATGAAATTTAATTAAATAAAGCCTAACAAACATAGTATTAAGTCAAAC
The DNA here is from genome assembly GCA_028565015.1 of Pinguicula moranensis. Taxonomy (NCBI): domain Eukaryota; kingdom Viridiplantae; phylum Streptophyta; class Magnoliopsida; order Lamiales; family Lentibulariaceae; genus Pinguicula; species Pinguicula moranensis. The sequence goes on along the minus strand of JAOWBN010032950.1, from coordinate 5,189 downwards.
AACTAAACATTCAAAATAAATCTAACACTCTAATATACATGCAGGTCTACATCTTGCCCTAATGAGAAAATTTTGCTCATAACCAAAATATATGCCTCCCTACTAGGAAATAAAGTGAAAGCCATAATTCAGAACACTTCATTTGTTCGACTTTGTTCTTTCTTTGTTCGTCTCCTTTTTGTTCTCCGCCAAGAATTGTTTGGAAGGATCCGATTTCTACCTTTTATATATCCGTGCACTTCGGTAGCTTCTCAAGGACGCTATTGAAGATTTTTTTCACGACTAGGGGCACAATCGTCCACCCATTAATTATCGTACAAGTAGGGCGATCCATTTTCCTGCCGAAATGCATTGAACAGTTTTTCTTCCGCCTATAGCATACGGGGATGTGGCCTCACTCCATTGAGCATTTTCTCTTGTTTTAGTCTTCATGTGATGTTTATGTTACGCCCTCGCAAAAGACAAGAAATGAGTATATAAAAGGAATTGTTTCTATTGTTGAATGACAACTTTTGAGAGAAAAAAAAGTGTAATAAGTTGGTGCAAACGGAGCTTATCAATCTTCCGTTCATTAGAACGTCATGGCTAGATGTTGAGAGGATTTTGCAAAATGTTTGTTGGTTAGAGTTATTTGCTTTGAAGGAACCGGTCTATACCTCACTTGTTCAATACTATTATGCCCATCTTAAGTGTATTTGATTAGTTGGGTAAAAGGATTGGAGTATTTTGTGTGTGGATAATGGTTGGCGCCAAAAGACATGACTGTAATTGAAACGCCTCGGGTTATTATGGATGATGAGATGCTAACTGAGGAAATTCAATTGGGCGCTAGTGATTTGCCTGTGTTGAGACCATCTTCTCAACCATATGTTTGCCTCAACTATTCAACCCCATATTGGGAAGTCTTAACATGTCAGTTTTCATAAAATCCTCCTATTGTGGTGTTTATTGACTCGAACCAAATGTTACCTTGGAATTTATTTTTTAAATATGCCAAATTTCATTAAATAAAACAAGTTATGTACAATGAAACAAGGAAATACAATTGGAAATTTAATTGTAGAGCACATTGTGAAACACCATTAGACCCTCTAAGGCGACCAAACAAGCGAAGTGCAGTGTACCCTATGGGATGATGTTGACATAGGTTTTCAAAAGGTATGGCATTGATCCTACTAATGAGGTCATGGTTCTTCCCAAGATGAATTTTTAATATTAAGAGAAAAGCCTCATGTTGATGGGGTTCAAGTTAAATTCAGACGATATGTTGGGCACACCAAAAATATCTATACCTTAGCCTCTCTCACCTGCACCCAACAAGATGATAACCCGGTTTGGTAAGATCACACCTAGACAAATACTTGTAGACAATGATTCTGCACGAACATCCATGGATAATATTGCATTTGCCAACCTTGAGAATCTGATGACAGAGGTACTTGGAAAAATGCGTTTATGGTAGATAGACTGATGACAGTGGAAAGTTATGCGTACTATGAAGGATGAGTTGGACACAAAAGACCAGGTTGTTGATGCTGCTTTTGGCAACCTTGGGGCTGCAACTATTAAATGTATCACAACATTGACAAGAGCTGCAAAACATTTCAACGGTGGTTCGAAGTGTATGTTGATGACAAAGTTCGGCTTAATCTCACATTCCTTGATTGTGTTAAAAAGCTTACTTCTTGATGGAAGCAAGAAGGGAGAATTCATCGGGATGAACTTCCTAAGACCATTGTTGATGTTGTCAAAAAATGTAGGAGAAGAAAAGAAGATGAGAGAGGAAAGGAGTTTTGTTTGTCTAATGCTTAACCATCATCACTCTTTGATGTCTGGATGCTGGTGGCTTATTTTCTTCAGTGTCGTGGCTGGAAAACTATCTTAAGATTATCCTGAGTCACAATACACAAGTTAAAGGGTAGCAAGTGGAGAGCACATGGTCGAATCCATAGAGAAAGGAGGTGTGTACTTCACTGGTTTTGTTCTGATCTGTTGCTACAAAAAACTTAAGAAAAATGGGGGAAGTTTGTTGCAAATAAATGCTGGAACTATAAACAAGGAATCAAAGAAGAAATCTAGATGAAATGTCAAAGGATAAACGTACTTCTGCTGACCTTTAGTCCACGAGAAACAACCTTCAAAGCAATAGGATCATAGGTGTACTTTAAGACACTTTTATGGTACTTAATGTGTAGTTCTTGAACCACTGCTTATCTACCTGTAAGCCTGACTCCCTAACCGGGTAATCAGTCTCCTAACTTAGCTATCAGAGCCTCATTAAGATCATAAAAGCTCATTAAGAGTGTGAATCTAAAAGATCTAACCGAATGCTCCTTCCTCTACACTTTAGTTTTATGTTACTTTAACTAAGAAATGAACTAACCGCGCCATTTAATTGTTAAAGCTGCTATCATATAGGGTTTTAGTGAACTAACAGAACCCCAAAATCCTTACTAGCTACTGATTGAATTCTTATTCAGTTAGATGGTCAATCCAAGTTAATAGAAAAGAAACATACATGTGTATCGAAAAACTTAAAACAAATACCGTGTCTTGCATTTGGACCTACACCTCACCAATTCTTTCAGGCATCCTCAGGACTTGTACATCAACAGAAGTATGATGGATTTAGCCCAACATATTTGGATAAATCAGCAAAGTTTCAGTAGAAAAAGTCATGGTAGAAAACAATTCTGCTGAACTTTGCTGCAGATTGAAACAAACTTTTATTACTTCAATCTTGAGTGGAAATTACAATGATTTTTCTCAGCCTTGCCCGACCTCCTTCTACCCTTTTCATCTCCCCCATTTATACACAAACAGCTAGTCAAAACAGATGAGCTAAAAAGGATAACAGATTTCATGAAAATAGGGATTGCCTAGACCATGGATGAGGGAGTTGTTTTCAATTTGTTTTTGGTCGAATCTTGCTCCAGATTTCCCTTAAAAGTGGCAAATATGTCTTTATATGCAAGATATATAGCAGCACGTGTAGATATACACCTGAGGGCTTACGAAAAAATTCATGATCTTCAACAGACAACATATCTGTCAAGACAATTATTCTGCTTTGCAGGCTGATCGAGTGTGTTGCTTTTCACATTTTTCTTGAGTTTCTGGTCTGTTGAAATCAACGTATCAGAACATCAGTATCTACCTGAGCTGCATGTGAATATTAGGCTTCAAATGGATCAGGCTGAATCACTCTGATGCACTTTTGATATCTCTTGGAAAACGCTTCATGATCAGCTGCCTCGGTTGCTCTGTTTCTTGTTTTCTGCAGATGAACTTGCTGTTTTCTTGTTTTCTACCTCTGACCATGGTCACTTTGGTCCAGATCATCAGTGTTTGGATGATAATTGCCCTGAGTATGTATTTTGATAGAAAAATCAACAGGAACAAGGTAGTTTTTCGAACTTTGGAACAAGAGCATTTGATGTTCTTTTTCTTTCTTCTCTTGTTGCATTTGATCTTCTTCTTGGAGCTTGTGGTTGTCTGATGGTGGCAGTCTTGAATAGTGGATAATGTAGCCGTTTTAGCTGAAATCGCCGGACAATACAAGGCTAATGATCCTGACTAAAACACTAAATAATAAAGAAATAAATGCAACAACTCAATCATTGTTAGCATGATTTACAAATGCTCCATCAGATGCTTAAACCTTTTAACTTTGCTGTTTATTTTCAGTGATGCTTGTGTTTTTGAAGGCTTGCAGTAACAAGCCCTATTTTCCTAGGTGAATACCTTGGTTCGTTATTTATTTCCTACAGAGATTATTAACGTCTTACTAGAAGAAATCAATCTAGATTCCTAATCATGCGCCTATACATGGAACTTGAGGAAAATTACAACAGTACTAGCACTCCATTAATAAATCAACACGATAGTCATATAACATGGCTACCAGTCATAGGCCGAAACATGCATAGAGTTTCAAAAGATACATAAGGTTCATATAGGGGTTGGGCTTCAATTCAAACTAAGGAATAGTTCCTATTTCACTTAGGCCCATCATCAGTTCCCTCTTCGAGCCTTTACTTACATCTGTATCTACACATCCCAAAACACAAGAGGGTGAGCATGAATTACTCAGTAAGTGCAGAACAATAGCCATGATTCCTAAGGAATCATATCACACAAAAACAACATGAACAATAACAAACAATACATGGAAGCCTTGTCATTGGGAAAAGAAATTCCTCCTTCTTTGGAACCAAGTCTTGTTCCCCGAATCTCGGAGAAGTCTTCTTATTCCTCCCATCCGGAACTGTATCCTATCCTCAGGCTCCTCTTCGGTCTGTTGGCATCTCATCATGCCTATAACTCACAAATTCATACCAACACCACAGTGCCTCACTTCACATTCATTCCAACATTCATCATACGGGCTTCATCATATAATATTCACACAAAAAGAATTATAAATTGCATTCCGCATCCTAGTACCACAATCCAAAGGCTTAACGCGGAGCATTTGACATCTAATTTACAACATCTATGATCTTAGTTCATAAATCTCAGCATTCAATCTAGCAAAAATTCATAATTTGGACTTAACACGAGGATATCATTAATTCACAGAAAATTACACATGCGTATACTGAAATGTAACAATCGAACACAAATCCCATACTTTAGCCCTTTAGTAGTTCTCCGGTCATCGTTCAATAAGAAACATTATCCCATTAACAAAATTTAGGCATGTAGAATCAAAATCGAAAGGAATCAAACTGTCATGACCCCAACTGGAGGTGAGTAACGTGGTTTAATAAACTGGGAAAGGAAGGGGAAAAGGAAGCTTAGATATCCGAAGAAGATGGTGGATTGACGAAAATAGTATGTCAGTGCTTGATCATTGGTTGAGAAGGAGAAGTAGTTGGAAGACCTATTTTGAGTGGAAAAGTCGTAGTTGTTTTTTTATGTGATGGCGCTAATGTGAATTAGTAATAGTGTGTTTTGAGTCATGTTGTAATATAAGAAACAACGTCTAAGGCCCTGTTTTGCGCAGTCCTTCCTCTACTTCTTCTACTTCTTTTACTTCTTCTTCTTCTTCTTCTTCTTCTTCTACTTCTTCTACTACTTATTCTACTACTTCTTCTTATTTTTAGAAGGAGAGGTGTTTTGCGCAAGTACTTAAAAGACAATTATTTAAAATTCTATTTTAATTGTATATTACCAAAATTAACAGT